>JAVSCE010011316.1:0-260371 GCA_032199065.1 Smutsia gigantea
TTTATTTCCCATGCCTCAGTCTCTCTCTCAACATGCTCCTCTCTCTTTCCTGGTGCTCTCTGTTCCCCCTTGTTCAGGTCTGCTCCCCAGTTCTCCTTTTCCAGCCACAGTGCCCTTTGCTTCTGATGCTGAGGTTCTTGTTCGCAGAGTGGAAGAATGAACTTCATGAATGAGCAAGGTAGAAGATTTACATAGAAAGTTTTATTCAGGATAAAAGAAAGTATAGAAATCCCAGCAGGTACAGGGACGGGCAAGGCTGCCACTTAGGGTCTCCGTGTCTAGGGTTTTATGCTTTTTGCAGTGGGCGTTTCCTATAGGTTTGGCCAGAATGCTTGTTATGTTTTAACCTATCTCAGTAAAGGTTACCCAGATACCTTATTGTAAACTAATGGGCCTATGGTGACTATGGTCAGCAAGCTGTTCCATATCACTGGGTCCCCAGGAGGGTATATTGTTACATTGTTTCAACCTCAAGTACCCTGCTCTTTCTCTACATTCCTGAAGCCTCAGTAAGACTTTGTCTTTTTCCGGGGCCCACACTGTACTCTAACTGGGCAGTAGTTGCCCCTTGCTGTCTCCCTGTCTCACTTCCTCCCATTCCTTCCTCTGGGAAGAACTCTGAGGGTGGGTCCCTGGTGACTGGTGGTACCTGACTAATTATATACCAGGAGAGGAGAGAAGGAGAGGATGGCCATTCACTCTCCACCCCATGCCCCAGACTGGCAGTCCCGTGATGGGCTGTTGGCTCTGCCGTGGTAAACGTCACATCGATGCACAGAGAGGCCCTTATTAGCATATCACTATGAGGGCCAGGCAGAAATTCTGGTTGAAAACTTCTATTTACTCCCCAAGTGTGGTGCAAGCATTTGACATCTGTTAGCCATTTCTTAATTAAGGGTGTTGTACAGCAAACACACTTAATAATCTGACACATTTAACAATACACATTCTCACTATGATACCTCCTGTCTTTGAGGAATTACGGTAAAATAATTTCTCCAAATAGTTGTAAATTGGAATGATATTTGCCTAGCCAAATCTCACTTATTTGTTAAGTATCCTAAAAGCAATGTCCTTGTCTGTCTTCAAAAGCTACCTTTGAGCAGCTCCAGCCAAGCCAACCAGATCCCATTGACTCCAAAGTGGAATGATATTAGCAAAAAAATACGAGAAAGATCCTGAAAATACTATTCTGACAGCTCACTCCTATACAATCTATGTACCAGAATACTGCTAAATAGATCTTAATTTTAGATTAATAGCAGAGTCAGACATTTTTGGCTCTATGCTGATACCTTAGTTTATTATAATAGAAAGTACCAAATCCTCATATTGTACAATTAGTGATAAAGTACAGAAAACAAAATATCTGAATGTAAAGAAAATACAAAGACTTAATTTTTAACCTAAAACTAAACTCCTCAGCAATTTATAACTGATGAAACAATCACTAGAGTAGTAGGACATTGAGAACCTAGAGATACAGTCTTAAACTTAAGCACTTTTATATTTTACTCATACACATTTTTTTATTCAGACACAAAATTTGTATAGAACTGCCATTCTTCAGAGCATAGAGCATTACTGAAACTTTTCAGTAACACTGACTTCATCAATTCCTCATTACTTCCACAAAATCTCAAAATTAAAGAGTCTTGACATATCTGAGGATTTATCTCCAGGCATTTTGGCTCACATCCTGACTCAAAGCTTTAAAATTTGCTGAAAGGATTTCAGCTATCAGATAAGATTGTGTGAAGTGTTTCTGCAATCTGGTGTGTCTTAAAGTCACCTGAGAAGCTTGTTAAAATACAGCTTCCCAAGTCTGATCCTAGACATTGATGAGTAAATGTGTTGAGTTTTGAGGGATACCTGGTAACAAGCATTTTAAATAAGCACTCCAGGTAAGACAGTTAATACAGGTGACCCACAGAAACGCTATCTTAGGACTACAGAAAGAGCACTCGGTGGACTGCTTTGGCTTCTGTACTGTTATATGAAAACTATTGTTGATCTAGAACCCAGATTAGATTAAGAAACATGTAACACTAATGGCATTAAGACTCCTTGTGTAAGGTTGCTTCTGGGTAACTGGATGCCTTTTATTTATCTGAATAAGGTAGTTAGGGTCTTGGAACACTCTGCAGCTGGAATTTAGGTTGGATTGAATTGAAACACCCATCTCTTCTTCCCCTAAGACATTGCCAAGATTTAGCATGTTTCACATAACTTAAATAAGGAGAGGATAGGATATATATGTAGGATAAAAGCCAACATAATTTCTGTGAGGGGAAAAATATTAGAAATTGTAAGGATCTGAAATAAACTTGTAGGTAGGAGACTCTAGCAGTCACAATACATTTTAAAAATTTTCCAAGGACTTTTGAATTTCCAATACCAAAAGCGATGAAAATAAGGACATTTTTATAGTGTTGGACAGAACTCATATAGAACACTAGATTAAGGAGTGGGAAAAAATATATAGTGGCGAATGAGAAGTATAAAAAAGGAAATGAAAACACATATGGATTTTACTAGTCTTCTTTACATTATCTAGCAAAAAAGCATATAGTGAAATGTCAAGTTAAAAAAAGCACACATTTACCTTTTTATACCTTATTGAATTATTTCCCCTTTTTGTAGCATAGGTGATGTAGATTGGCCAGCATTTTCAAGTAAATGTTTCTAGAAAAAAAATACTGTCTACAAAATAGACAAAAAGTTGAAATAGATATTTATAAAAACCTGACTAAATCTCTTTTACACTCATCATTGCTTCTCAAAATAAATCCCTTCATGTAATAATCTGTGCTTTATATGATGAACAACCAACTACTTAAATGATTGAATATTTTACTCAAATGTTTAATATATAATCAGAATCAAACTGACCATTAATTATGTAGGGAAAAATAATTTTTCTGTGGAGTCCATAGAAATACTACATAGGAACAGACTGTTACCCAATTTTTATTCTACAAAATAAATAGCATGATAATTAAAATGAACTTAAGGAATATAATACTTGGAGCAGGTCCTGAATTTCTTTATTTTTTAATCTATGAAAAGCTCAATGGTTCTATTAAGTCTGAAAAATCTTAAATTATTAAGTGACTCACATACATTGAGGAATTACTTTCTCATGAATTACTGAAACACTTGATTGCATAGGTAACAAGTTCATTTTACTGTCATATTTTAAACCTAGCCTTATCTAACTCTATTGTGCAGAGATAGACCTGCTGCGATTCCAGATTTATTGATAGAGATTTAAGAGGTCTCTGCTGTATTCAAATTACTTTATATCCCTTTAACACATTTGCTCTAATTAAAAAGTAAGACTCCACTTTCTCTCCAGTCTCCCTGTGTGTATGCTGGAGCCATTTAACTCAAAAGAGAAAGATCGAGTGACAGAACAAATGAAAATGTTAAAATATAAATTACAAACTTTAGGTTGCTTTCTGTGGATTTAAAAATGCTACCAGACAAAAGTGTATGGAACCTGATTACCTATGTATTCACTTCTCATGTCAGTTATACCTTACATATAGGAAATGTCTACCGCAAATGAAGAGACATATACGTTTTGAAATAGTTCTAATTGAAGGGAAATGCCCTATCATCAGGGTACCCAAATTATTTGTAGAGTCAATTAAAATTGTGAGATGTTAGTCCATTGCTTTATTTCAATGTATTTACTTTTCAAGATAAACCTAAAGATTTCCCAGACTGAGAGAAGGTAAGGCAAACTCTTCATCTCATCTTTGAAAACAGGAATGATGGGCTTAGATTTTGATCTAATCATTTAGGCTTAACACAGGATTACCTAAACAGTGGCTTTTGCTTTCATGGCTTTCCTAACAAACTGGCTCTGATGTACATCAAGAGCCAAGTAACTCACAATTCTCTAGTGAAAAAAATACTTTTGTTGCCATAGAGAGCTAGGGAACATTAATTACATTACGTTCCCCCCTAAAACTCCCAACTGCTCTAGAGTATTCAACCATAAATATAGCTGTTTGAGTTAATGAGACCAAAAATCTAACCAGTAGACTTTACTGTGTTCCACAGCCACTGATTTCACTTATTTTTTCATTCATCATTGTTTCATTGATTTTTTTCCATGATGCGTGTGGCACAATGTGATGGACTTGAGTATCATTATTATACAGAGAAACACCCATCCGGAAGTACGAGGACAAGCTAACTTCATCGTTTTGCAGGTGTTCTAGCAATCCATGAGAATCCAAGGAAGTGTGTGGTTGAGGATTTTAGATATTAAACATAGTGATAATGAAAAGAGCCAAAGAAACAATATCCAAAAACCTATAGGTGTCAAGCAGATGGTGGAAGTGAGTAAAGGAATGTCAATAGGGACTATGATGGGCTTGAGGGTATGGCCGGCCTTGCAGAATTTCTGCCTACTGTTGCTAAATCTGATTTTCAAGAGAGGTTAGCAATTCTGATTGCTTATGTGACTCTCATGATGTTTAATTTAATAATTGGTTAATTTAAAAAACACAAACGAAACATTGTGGTGTCCTCCAGATCTGAACTAGTAGCCGTCATTTATTAAATTCTATTAAAAGCCTCAAATCAGCAAAATTACTGAGATCCTAGGTTGCTTCTTTCTCTAAGCAGTAATAGGTTGCTGAGTTTTCTAGCAGAGCACATGTTTCCACATACATACATCAACAAATTTATAGTTGTGTTTTAATACATAGTGTTGTATTATCATTTTAAAAACTTGCTTTTTTACCTAATAATATGTTTTGGAGATCATTTCATGAAAGTGCAGGAAATAGGTTTGTTATACTAATCACTGGGTTATATTCCTTTATTCCTTAGTATGGATATACCTTATTCTTGAATAGATGGCTGTTCTTGTGAAGTCAGGAATGACCTATTTGCCATGTGGCTGACATCACTCTCCATAGATTTCTTATTATATCGCCCATCTGATGGGTGATTATATCTCTAACTTATTTTCAGTACTGTGATAGAATTTGAGCCTTGCATATGTTTATTACTGTTTTGCATCTGTGTTTATATATATTAGAAATCCATATTTCTCATCTATTAATTTCTAATTTTCTTTCTGAGAATTTCTTATGTATTCAGATATTATCATATAAATAATAATTATAATATTATAAAATATTTAAAAATAATTATTATGCATTTGAACATTAATCCTCTTTCTGCTGCATATGCTTGAAATATTTTATCCCATTTTGTATGTCACTTTGTCCTTTGTTTAAAAAAAAATGAGTTGTCAAATCTGTTATGAGCTTTTATGATGGCATCTGGATTTTTGTGGTATTCTGGAAGACCTTATCCCAAGATTCTTATATTTTGTTTTAATGTTTAAATATATTTATCAAAATTGCATTTGAGATTAATTTCCATACATTGTGTGAGATAAAAATAAAAATTTAATTTTTACCAGCAAATGAATTGTCAATAATTCTAACACCATTTATTGAATACCATCCTTTCTTCATCATTTAAAAATGCTTCCTTTATCATGTGATATATTGCTATATTTTTCTTATCTGCATTTCAATGTGTTGTGCGCCTTTTATCTGCTTGTAAATGCCCATAGCATCACTAAATTGTTTAAATTACAATAATAATTATCTTTTTAAAGGTTTTCTCTTTTTGATTCTATTTCCAATATTTTGGAAGGTAACTGTCAAATATAGTTTATTTTCTTTATTCATGGGAATTTTTGGAATCATCTCTGAATATGTAAGAGATATTTTCCCAACAAGAAAGTTGCTGGATTTTTTTTCCTCCTTTCCTTCTTTCTCTCTTCCTTTTCTTCTTCTGTTCTTTCTTTTTTGCAATTGTAAAAATACCTAAGGAAGTGATTTTGAAGTAAGAACATGCTGCTTGCATTTTTTTCTAGATTCCTTAGGGAAATTCTGTTGCTTTAATGTTATTTAAAAATTGCCCAGACCAGAAAAATAAGAGTCTATGAAATCAAGTAATGTTATTTTATGAGCATAAAGTTTGGCATTCAAACATGCAAACAAGGAAAAAAACATGGAAAAAAAGTTTTGGGTTCATAAATAAGTAATTTTGCTTTTACTCATAAAGATCTAGCACCATATTTATAGGTTACTGTGTAGTTAATGTATGGCATTTAATGTTGGATTTAAAGAAAGAAAGCAATTTCAGATCCTGAAACTGAAAGAGAGCAAATTTGAAGGATTTATATAAGAGGTAAGTAGACAATAATTAAAATATTTGATGATTATAAAATCATTAAGATGGTCCTGAAATTTAAAGATAGGCTACCTTACTTGCACTATCAATTGACTTAAATAAGAGAATCTAATTTTAATCCACTAAAGGGAGAAATTAATGTAAAATTTAGGATATCATGGCCCTGGAGAAATATTACAGACATTTGGACTTTCTGTCCTATGTAAATAACTCTATAAGCACAGAGGCCCAAAGAGTTTCATTAGAGTCAATTAATGTCAGGAGAAGAATAAAACATGACAGAAAAATGAAGGGAAATGTGGAAGTCTAATACAGCAGGGAGTTTAAGAGGAAGATTTATTATGGCATAGAACAGAAGAAGTCACCTAGGTTGAGGAAGACAGGGAAAGAACTGCCTTCTCTCTTCTTTCCAAGTTCTGGGAGAAATAAAACTGATGGTCTTTTTTTCCCCTTATTTCCCCCATTCATGAAATCTCAAATCCAACCAAAAGAACAAGTTAGCATAATATAATTTCAGTGTTTGGTGGAACTTCTCTAAAGAAAATGCAGAATACATTTTGCATTTGCAGAATAGAAAAATTTTGAGGTTATTTTGGGAGAAGTCAGGGGTGAAAGGTTCTGATGGGAGAATTTGGGATTGGGAGATCATGTCAGAGAATTCAGGATTGATGGGTTGTGGTGTGAGAAGTTGATGGTGTCAGGTCATGTGAGAAGAGGCTGATGAGTCAGGGTGGGGCAGGTTGAAGCTGAAGGGGCTGCGAGGTCACAGTGGAAGATGTTAGGGCTGGTGGATTGTAGTAGGAGAAGGTCAGGGTTGACAGGTGATGCTCTCATCTGAGGAATACCCTAAGGCATCACTCCTTCTGTGGAGCACAGTGACACTCTTTCTTTTCTAATCACAAATGAGGCCATGAGTAGAGATAGTAAAGATCTAGTAACAATTTTCATTAATTTTTGAAGATGATACACCAGGCCTGGAGTAGTGTGAGGCAACAGAGGAACCTCAGATGCAAAATGTAAGGAGACACACACCGTCAGGGTCACGAAAGGGCTGACCCTGCACCCACAGAGTCCTGACAGTGAGCGCTGCCTTACACTGTGTGTGCCAGTCCTCTCTTGCCTTGCCAATTCTACTAGGCCTGGGGAAGGATAGAGATCTGTAGAAAATTTTTTATGAGGCAGAATCAAAGGACGGAATTGTAAGAAGGTCAAGAGAGATACATACATGAACAAAAAATGAAAGATTCTTTTTAAAGTGACAGGCTTAAAGATGTTCTCTACTCCCCCAAAAAAGATTAGCAATGATTCATCTGGATGGTGAAGAATTACCTAAGTCTGGATTCCTCAATCAGAATGCTCCAGGTACCATAACGCAAAATTTCTGTGGTGGCCTGAAGCTAGAATTCAGGGCACAGTGACAGAGGAGATGCTAATTGTAGCAGGTGGTAGACTTCATAAAATTTGAGCACATGAAATTAGTAGTGTCCTGACAGATACAAGGAAACAAGGTGACTGGAAGTCTGGAAACAGTCATAGAGGGAGGTCACATGAGATGGAGTCCCAAGCATAGTTCACAGAATGAAACAGAACTCTAGGTCAAGGGAGGGCAACTGTAGAATGAGGTAATAGTCTTAAAGAGTAGATACGAACAAAATCTGGGAGAATTAGAAACGCAAAACCAGTGCAAGAAATGAGCTATCAGGGAGACCTTGGTCAAAGAAACAAGATAGGATCTCAACTGTGAGATGTTTGATGAGTTAAGTGCTAGTGTTTGGGAGCTTGAATTATCCTCAGCTAAGGAACAAACTAGTGCTGAGAATGTGGCAGACCTGAGCTTTCAGTTAGGCTACTCCAGCAGACTGGAAGGGAGCTTTAAGGTGAGTGAGTCATGATAGGCAGAAAGATGGCCTGCCAAAAATTACTAATCTGTCCATATCCTAATTCTCAGAACCTGTGAATAGGTTAGGTTACATGGCATTAACATTGTGGTAGCAGATGGAATGGTTATTAATCAGTTGACCTTATATTACAGAGACTGTCCTAGATTAACCACATGATTCCAAAGTAGTCATAAATGTCCTAAAATGTGGAAAAGAGAGGTGACGAAGCAGTATCAGAGTGGTATATGTGAGAAGGACTCAACTAGACACCTCTGGCTTTGAAGACAGAAGGAGCCATGAGCATGGAATGTGGGCAGCATCTAGAAGCTGGAAAAGGCACCGAAACATTTTTTGTTGTTGTTCTAGAGCCTCCAGAATGGAGCAGAGCCCTACTAATACCTTGCTTTTAGCCCAAGGGGATGCACTTTAGAAGTCTGAACTCCAGCAATGTAAAATAAAGACCTCCTGTTGTTGTAAGCCACTAACTTTTTGTTAATTTGGTACAGCAGCATAGAAAACTAGTACAGAACCAAGTAATGCATTATTATGATGTAGTCCTTTCCCCTTATCTCCAAACACGAATATTTTGGTGTCAAATTAAGGCAAGGGAAATGGTTATAATACACAAAATCTAAAGTAAACACAAACAAAAGTCAAAATCCAAGAGACAGATTATGGGATCAGCAACTTTATGAGGATGGCTTCTTTACGAAGCCTCCAGTTCACATGGAACTCAGAGAACTGGTTGTTTTTGGATGGAGAGAAAGAAAGAACATTTCAATTGAGAGGCTTCTACTAAGCAAGAGCAAAAAGCTGAGAATGGAGTGTGCGGATGATGGTGAGAGGAACACATAGGCCTGGAGGAAGGCACATGGGATGAATGATCACACAGATAATGACTATGTATTGAGTGAAAGGCACTGTCCCTTCATCAGTTGTCACACATTGAGTGCCCCTTATGTGCTAGGCACCATTTAGAGGGTAGAGATACAGTGGTAAACAAGACAGAGCACCTCATGCCCTAGGGCTACTTTCTAGTAAGCAGTGAATTTTTTAGGGAGTGCTGTTATTGAGTATTCATTCATTTCACCTCATTAATCACTACAACATAAGGCAGTAAGAACTAGGACATTCTCATTTTGTGTGGGAGGAATAAAAGGGATAAGAATTTCTTCAAGGTCACATAACAGTAGTTGGTAGAATGAGGATTTGAACCCAGACCATGTAAGTCAGAGTCTGCATGATTAATCACTATGCTGCCCTCTAACAAGTGGAGAAAGATTCAGGTAGGTAAGTAGCCAAGACAATACATGACTTTAATATGCTAAAGCTTTTCATTTAAAAACACCACCATAAATAATAATGAAAACTACCATTGTAAAGCAATCCTT
Organism: Smutsia gigantea; assembly: GCA_032199065.1. Classification (NCBI taxonomy): domain Eukaryota; kingdom Metazoa; phylum Chordata; class Mammalia; order Pholidota; family Manidae; genus Smutsia; species Smutsia gigantea. The sequence goes on from JAVSCE010011316.1 coordinate 9,503, forward strand.
TGGTATTGTGCTAAGTGTAGATTTTCTATAATTCTCAAGGCAACTTTTCAAGGTTTTATAAATGGAGAAACTAAAGCTCGGAGATCTTAAGTGATTGCCCAAGGCCACCCAGTGAGTGTCAGAGTTGAAATCAAAACCACATTTGTGTGAAGAAAAACAAAGATATTCTTGATACAATTTCACACACTTTCTCAAAACTGAAGCTGGAATAATGAAAGATCATTTGCTCTAACTATAAATATATAATTTCTGATACATATTTATATTCATCATAACATAATTCCCACAGAAAGATGAGCTATACCCATACAGCTCTCAGACTTACCCTTTACACATTTGTATTCTTCTAATAATCCATGAGAGTAAAAAGTTTTGGAGACAATTGAAACATGATGTCTGGTAGAAGGAAATAAAATGAAAGATGAAGTAATGGAGCAATCTAGACTTACGCATATCTCGGAACAAATAGATCTCATTGTCAGTAGAAGTAGAACTACATTAAAGAAAAAGTCCTTGATGTCTCCTATTCCATGGCACTATTGTCACAGAGCAGTCTGGGAATATAAAGATACAAACAAAAGTTGACTCATTTTTAGAAATTTTTAAATTTAGAAATTTATGTAGAATTTCAAACAGTTTCATGAAGACTACTTGAAAAAATAACATGTATTTGCAGGCTCTGTTTGAACAACACTCTTTTTCTTAGGGGTCGGGAAAGAGTTCTTTTACAAAACTTACAACAACAAAAAACTTTTATAGTGTATTCTGTTAGTATATGATTAACTTAATTGCTAGATATGTGATTAAACTCCATATAGTCCTTATTCTCTATTTTCATTCTGATTGACAGGTATGCCCATGACTAGTGAGTTGAGAAAAACAACTGAATGGACCAGCATTTTTCATCCCCAAGTTTCTTGCGCAATTCTGTTTTCCTATGCCCTGCCATCATTTAATTGGGAAGTTCCTTTGTGAAAATATGATTTATGTACATTTTATTCACTTTTTTTCTCTCTATTCAGTAAGACGAATTTGGAAAAGAAAAATATTTGCATTATACTGTCTCCAGTTTCTTAACTCAGTGATATGCTTTCCTTGGTGTACATAATGCCAAATCAAGTGTTAAAAAGTGGGGAACAAAAAAACAATAGTTTTGACTTTGGACAATATCAGGGTGCAAATTAAATTCCTTTGTTGAATAATATATTTTTGAGTATCTGCTATGAGTAGTCATTAAATAGAGACTTATTTCACCAAAGGCAGGAGTTTAGGGAAGAAAATACCAATAGTCCTGAAACTCTGTGTGGTTAATCATGGATTTCGATTCCCCAGCACACATGCACAGCCCTTTCCGTAAAGAAACTTTATAGTTATCATAATCCACTCCTTTGGGCCAGCTCTTGTCTTAGTGCCAGGGATGGATTCACCCCAGGAAATCCCATTCTCAGGTCCTTTCATATAAAGTCCATTGAACTTGCTCTGGCTTCTCATTTATTAAATAACCTTCTCAATCAGTCTCTGGTGGCCCAGAGTGTGACTGATCTTAAAGTGAGGAGCTAGTTTATCTACACCACACAGAGCTAGTTTGGTCTTGGAAATTAGAATACTTTTCTTTCACCAACACAGTATATTATGCCATTAATTCTACATCATTTCTTTTTCAACTAAACATGAAATTTTAAATATAAGACTTTGGCTTCAACTTCAGGATTGCTATTAATTTCTACAACAAGTCAAAACTGAATCAATTTTTAAAGCTTCAGCACTAACACAGAGGTCTCCATGGCTTCAGGTTTATTGGGTGAGAATTTGAATGTGTCACAAGTCATAAGAAAGCAACAATTCCATTAAAAATACCTGATTTCCAGATGGCACTTAAGGAAAATGGAGATGGAGATGAAAACAAATAAAAGTGAATAGGGCAGCTGGTTTCATGGATTATAAATGATGTACCTATTAACAGAGTCATAAAACAAGAAAATAAGGTAATTGGACTGAATGAAGAAAGGGGAAAGTTATGTAAATGAATAGAGCCTTGTTAAAATAATCAAGATAAAGAGAGTCACTGATTTCGCAGGTAGCAATTTTTGAATGGCTGGAATAATCAATCCATTTCTTTAGTAAGGTATTTATTCAAAGGGTCGGGTTTTCTGGAAACAAATTAAGATGGGTTGGACATTATCAATGTAAGTTGAGGTTTTAAACCAATGCTTTATGTCACACTACTTCAAGAGAGAAAGATGCTCTAAAAATACACTTTGGAAATCCTCAGAGAATATAAAATCATATGACCTCCATTTTCCCCCCAGCTATCATGTTTTATGAAGTACTCTAACTGATGATATAGAATGGTAGAACTTACTACCTTCATCTCTAGAAATGCTGCTGACAATTAAGGTCTCTTATTCATGGCTGGAGCAGCTTTATTAATTAATATGAGCCTGTTATTTATAATACTACATGTTCATTGGCTAGGTTCAGTGAACATACTAGAGAACTCTGTTCTGGTCTGGGAAATAGTTTTTGTCTCAAGAAATGTATAATATATATGGGATTATAACAAGCTAAAAAATGAAAGGCAAAAACAATTTCTTCCACTTCCACCTACTTGAAAGAATATATGTGTACATTGACACACCTGCCCATTTAGACATATGAAACATATTAATCTACAAAATTAGTAAAAAATTACAAAATTCTAGTAAAGATAATGAATCTATCCTCATTTTAGTAAAATTAACTGAATTTTATATGATGTAACATGAATGTCCTCTTCCAAAGAACTTAATAATTCTGATGATGCACTTTTCAGCACATTTTAATAGTCCTTATGGACTTATGGAATACAAAAATTCTGTCTTTGGTTTTTACTGTGACCTCATTTGTAAAGAATAAACTCATCCACATGCATAATTTCTGCATGGGAGTTAAAGCAATAACAGAGTAGGTTATTGACTCTGAGCAATGGAGGCCAGGAGATATTACATAACTTGTCCTGTCTCCCATAATTACTTTCTGGAAGAGTTTAACTTTGAACCCTGTTCTTAGCCACTACATTGTACTACTTCTTCAATACTTTTTCAAACAACGTGTTTAATTTGATCTTCAATGATGCAAGGAGTTGGCTGTTTATCTAAGCACAAATACTTTTTTCATTCACCTTATTCCCACTTACTCCTTATGGGTGTGATTTGTTTGAAGATACAACATGTTTTTTAATCACTGACTCCATGTTGAAAAAAAGCATTTGGGTATTCTGCCAAATTAAAGGGTAACAGCACAGATGTTCTATTCTGTAGATAGAGACTTTCTGGCTATGTCATGACCTTAATTATGCTTCTGTTTTATTTTGTTGAGCCAATTACTATAACTAAATAAATCAGGCTCATCTAGAGAAAGTCACAATGCATGGTACATTTTACGTCAAGAGTATTTCTTGAGGTGAAAAGTGGCAAGTACGAAAAGTTAGTGCTAGTAAATTTCCTAAACTCTGAATGCAAGTATTATGTAGAGTTTAGTACCTTCCACAAAAAAAATGTGATTATGTTATATGTATAAATTACTCTCTATTTTTTAAACTTTTGTTACTGAAATTAGAAGAAGATAGGGAAATGGCTCAAAATATTACTTATCCAAGTATTAGATCATACAAATGTAGAATTTGTAAAAGTCACAGTGTCTAGATGCAATAGAAGTTTTAGGACCGTATCTTTTTTAAACTTAATAAAGCCTTTTCACTATACATTTATACTAATCCTTCCTTTAATTTCAAAATGACTGTTTAAAACAATCAGGGACTCATAACAAGATAAACATGAAGACTCAAATAAATAAATGAGTAAATGAGTATGCAATTCACAGAAGATAGTGAATGATATAATTAAAAATATGTTCAATCTTACTTGTAAGCATAAAGATGCATTTTACCACCCTTTTTTTAATTTGCAAACTAACATAGATAACAATCAATGCTGGTGAATATGCAATGAAATAGGAATCCTAAATCATAGCGGATGTGTTATAAATACAGTTTCCTAAACATTAACTGAATATGTTTGATTGACTTATAAGTATTTACAATTTTTATTCAAGGATTTTTATTTTTATGAAGGCATACAAGAAAAGTGGTAGAAACATAAAAATACCTAAAATACTAAAAAAAACCTTAAATGGAATTTTTATAAGTATTTTTAAATGGAAGATGCTTAATTCCACTAAATAGGGGAATTGTTCAATGAATTATGCTATATTTGTGCAGTAATATATTATATAGCCATTAAAATTATGTTCATAAATATTTAACATAAAATAAAAACTTTGTAATATAACATTTTAATAATAGCGTTAGAAAGATAAAATCTCAACTCTATAAAATACATACATACATAAGAAAATCAGGATTGTCACAGTGCAGGTAACAGCAAATATCTCATTGGTAGAATCCACAGATTTTTTTTTTTTTACCTTCTTTATATTTTTAAAATTTGGGAAAATATATACTATTTTTCAAATGATTTTATAAAATGTTTTATATATGTATATATGTACAAATATATGCACATATATAAACATAAGTGCATATTTTTATTTTATAAACCTTTACCATTTAACCATCAAGCTCCTTTTTTGGTTAACTGTTTTTTTTTTCTTTTGCATTCACACTGACATTTTTATCTGCAGTTGCAGTTAAAAAGAACACTACATTAACAAGTACTCCAAATGCATACCATTTTTCTCTCAATTTCCTAGTCTACAAAGTAGCATGCTCATCAAATATTAAAAGTGATTGGTCACTGGTCTCCTTTTAAAATTTATAGGCTTTTTAAATCTGTGCCTTTTTGGTTTCAGCATATGAATTCAAATATGAAAAAATGTCATACTACCAATTTGGAATGTGTTTTGTTAAGGGCACTGATTTTCTAAGAGGATAATAACTGTCTATTAATCAAATTTATTGACAAACATATGGCTCTTCTCTTAAGTGACACTAAAATCTTATCTGATATTATCATAGACAAAAACTTTAAATTTTCTACTCCTCATTTTATATTAAAAAAAAGAAACTGATTTATGGAAAAATTTAGGAATTATTCTCTGAAAGTTGTGTAGTCTAACATGTCTATAGACCAGTGATTCTCTTAAAATTTTTGGTAGGAGTAGAGGCATTTCTTAAATTTGACACAGAATCCAGCTGGTTCTTTCCTATATTTTTGCTTTTGTTGCCTTTGATTTTGGTGTCACACCAAAAAAAATAATTGCCAAGGCTGATGTCAGGGAATTTTCCTTTTATGTTTTCTTCTAGGGGTTTTATGGTTTCATATCTTTGTTCAAGTCTCTAGCCTTTTTCTTTTTTTTTTTTTGTATGGTGTAATATAGAGAACTAGTTTTATTCTTCTGCATGTGGCTGTCCAGTTTTCCCAGGGCCATTTGTTGGTGGACTGACTGTTCTTTTGTTGTATATTTTGGCTCCTTTTTCATAAATTAATTGGTAAAATATGCTTGAGTTTATTTTTGGGCTCTCTAATCTGTTCCATGGAGCTATGTGTCTGTTTTTATGTCAATACCATACTATTTTGATAGAGTTTTGTAATACAGTTTGACAATAGGGAGTGTGATGACTCCAACTTTGTTCTTTCTAGGATTGCTTTGGTTATTCAGGGTCTTTAGTGGTTCCATACAAATTTTAGGAATATTTTTTCTATTTCTGTGAAAGATGTCACTGGAATTTTGATAGAGATTGCATTGGACCTGTAGATTGCTTCAGGTAGCATGGACTGATTAATAATTAACACTATTGCTCTAATCCATGAACACAGAATGTCTTTCTATTTTTCGTGTCTTCTTCACTTTATTTAATTACTGTCTTATGATTTTCACTATGCAGATATTTCATTTCCCTGGTTAAATTTACTTCTAGATTATTCCTTTTAATGCAATGTATTTCTTCAAATAAACTTTTCACACTTTTCTCCCTTTTCCTTCTGTTACCTCTGTGCCCAAATATCTGCTAGATGTCTGTAAATCCCTTTAGTTATCTTCATTTTTTTTCATTTATCCTTTTTGCTTCTCTGATTGAGTGAATCCTATTGCTTTGTCTTTCAGTCTGCTGTTCCTTTATTACACTTATTCTATTGTGCCATTGAATACCTCTATTGAATTTTTCAATGTAGTTATTGTATTTTCAGATCTATGATTTCTGTTTGGTACTTTCATGCTTTTTCTGTCTTTGTTGAAATTCTTACTTTGTTTATGCATTGTTCTGCTAACCTCACCAAGCATCTTTATGACCATTATTTTGAACTCTTTATCATGTAAATTGCTTATATCCTTTTCATTAAGGTCTTCTCTGAAGTTTTATCTATTCTTTTGTTTGAAGCATCTTCCTCTGTTTCTTCATTTCCCTTAAATGTCTGTGTTGGTTGCCACATACTAGATAAAACAGCCACTTCTCCAAGTCTTGATGGAGTAGTCTAATGTAGGAGAAGAATTTTATGGTTCAATCCTGCCCTAGCTCTTGGTTTTCTTTCAAACTTTTGTGATTGCCCAAGCAGCCTATTTTATTTTTAATGACTCCCCATAGTTGTGGGTGTTCCAAGACCTTAGCATCTCAAATGGGAGGATCTCAGTCAGCATCAAGATGTAGACAGATCAGTAAGCTAGCATCTCAGGCAGCAGCTTTTAAAGTATTCGATAGGCTTCTTCTGGAAAAGACAGGGCAATGTGCCTTTCTGTGGGTTTCCTCTGCACTGATCCCTGGTGTATAGCTGGTTAAGAACCGTTTTTTGTTCTTGGTTTAGAGCTGTGGGTCCTGCAAATGTGACTCCATTGGACACCAGAACCAGACAATCAAGGGGTACATCCACTGGGCAGAAACTGCAAAAGCTAGAGCACCAGATGTGTGCACAAGCCCCTTCCAGGGAGACATTGGCTGAATGGAGAATGTTGAAATGGTACCTGCCATACTTTTTGGTTTCCAGGGAGTATTGCAGTCAGCCTAGATGTATGCTAAGTTAGAAGCCTGATTCTTAGGTAGCTGGTTTTAAAGATGCATAGAAGTCTTTTTCAGGAAAAGACTGTGAGAATGGTATTTCTGTCTGCTCTCTCTATGGTGAGCCCTGGGGGTACAACTACCTTAGAAGCCCATTAAGAACAGTTTCTTTGCTTGCTGTATGCTTGTGGGTCTAATAGACCAGTCGGCTTTCAGTTCTAGGTATTTGGGTGGGTCATCCCTCAGTTGGAAGTCTTGAAGTTTGGGGTGCTAGATGTTGGGTTTGAACCTTTCATGCCTCAGAGTGAAGCTGGGAGTTGTGAGTTACTTCCCAATTGAATGTCACTGTGGTGGGTGCGGAGCTATGGTGGGAGTGTGTCTCAGCCTTTCCTACATGTTTCAAGGTGGGTATCTTCTGATTCACCCATGTGTAGCTGTTGCTCAGCTGTTTTTGGATTTCTTTCAGAGGAATCGCTGCATGAATACCTGCAGATTTAGTGCATCCATTGGAGGAATTGAGTTTAGGAGGCTCCTATTTCACCATCTTTGATTGGAACCTCACAACTGATTCTTAATATTTTAAAAATGTATGTGTATATATAAATACATGTATAGTTTTTTAGACTGTCCTCAGAACATTCAAGGTTACTTTTTAATATGCTAATATTTTTTCTGAACGTATTTGCTGGTAATCACTCATTCATTCATTTATATATTTGTTCAGAAAATCTGTATGACATACCTAGACATGCCAAGTTCTTTGTGTGAATAGCGTTGCAACACTGAACCAAACTCAGCTCTTAATCTTCCAGAGTGAAGGGAGCCCCTTACTATAACTACCAAATATCACTGTATACCATATTTTGCCAAAAGCCTACAGCCTTCCAACAGTTCTACTTAATACATTTTAAGACAGTCAATGAATTAAAGCCAAAGTTGAAACCTATATAATTCAGATAAGTAAATGACTAAAAAATGAGGCCAATATAATTTCAAATCAATAAAGCTCATGCATTCTTGTTGGCCTCTTTTTAAATACACTGATTTCATTTTCTCTAATACGGTTTGTTAAAAAACATTCAATGAAATATATCTTAACCTAAATTAACCTTGGGATAGAATACTGCAGTTCCTTCTTAAAGAAAAAGAAGTCATATATGTGTGTATTCTATGATTAGATCAGAATACTAATATCAATATTGATAAACCATAACAATGATTCTTTCGCCCATGGATGCTATTAGCATGTTTAGAAATAGTTATAAGCCAATCATTAAATCACTTTCAACCTAATTTTTAGATAAAGAAAAAAAAGAATGGTTAAAGAATTAAAACATGAAAAGAAAAAAATGTATGAGTGTTTTTCCTTCCAATCAGTTCTTCAATTTAAGACTTCAGTGCTATTCATTGTTTTGAAATTTTATTTTAAAGAAGAAAATACAGGTTTTGTATTTATATAATGATGATATGATTGCAAAAGATAAAATACAAACAAGATTAAGAATTAAAATGTGGATTTTAAAATTAACACCTCTTCAAAACAATTTTTCCCTTCAAAACACAATTACCAATCTTATGATATCCTGTATTTTATAAATGGAATAGGAATGTAGATTATTACTGAACAAGGTCCTCTGTAAAATTAATTTCAACATAAACTTACATTTACTGTCTCTTCAGAACCCTACAAGGAAGAAAGATTATGAGCAAAAGAATTAATGTGAGAATTAATTTTTCTACTTTTTACTCTAAGAACAGAATTCTGCAAGCTGTAAAGTAGTAGAATGAGGTAAAATTTAGAAATCACTATTGCTTAATAACATTTATATTATTTAAATTAGACTAATTTGACTTCATGCCAATGGATTCTTTCATACATTTGTAAAAGGTGTGATTACTTCTCATAGTACAATCGGAATGGATCGTCCTTCTCATTTACCTGATCCAGAAAACCCAGACTACCACTGTCGACATGCTAAGTACTGATATGAATTACATCAAAATCTAATAGCATGGCTCAGCGTTATCTGATAGGGGATTTAACAAATGAAAAACTTTTCCAAATATGCCCATGCAATTTTATATAGCAGAATAAAAAATGCTTTGTCAAATATGTCTTTATTTACTATAATTGGAATTTTTGGAATGAATAGTCAGCAATAAACAGGAACCATGGCAAATGGTGAGACTATAGTGATAACAGTAAACTGACTATTCATATGTATTCTTATTTGCTTCTAATAAGTGAGAGTGTGATTTATGCAAATGTCATAAAAATATTTGTCAGTCATTAAAATAGAAATTTGATCATAAAAATATTTCAGAAATTAAGGATGATGAAGTTAATTTTCAGAGTGATTTCTACCCAATCCATGTTTTATATAATCACATGTCAACCAAGGAAAGCTGGACTAAACATGAATCAACAGCTAATGCATCTCTACAGAATGAAGGTCTCTTCGGCAGTGGTTGACTGTCCACATTCAAATGTATTGAACAATATATTAATTTGCATGAGAGATCTCTATGGATTTTCCTAGGGCACTAACTTTGCCTTGTCCTTTACAAGTTGTGTCAATCATGTGGTCATAAATATAGTAGAAGATTAATGAAATTTATGCCTTACTTAAAAATGGAAGGGAATATATGAATTCTCTTCCATATATATATATAACAGAATAAGGATTTAATAAAAGAGAGATACTTAACTAGAGTAATGACTAAATTAACAAAATACAGTTTAATAGAATGTTCTTGATAGCTGCAATATTTTTATCTATTATATCCTAGGCCTTATGCTAACATTTTAAACATATTATCCCATTTAATCGTTACAAAAACCCTGTGGAGTGGTTATTAATATCCACATACATCAAATGAGGAAAATGCTCAGAATTTTTTAACAACTTGCCCCAGTCCAGCCAAGAGCAAACCAGCATTCAAAGCCAGATCTGGCTGCAAAGCCAGTTATTTTATCCTCTGTGTTACACTGCCTTTCAGCTAAGTTCCAAAAATCAATCTCTTGGTTCACAAAAGGAGAAAAAAGGCACACCTATGGAAACAGAATAGAGATTTTAGTTTATAGTAAGGTGAATGTAAGTACCATATGCTTGCCAAAACCATACGAAGCATGATAGGCTTCAAGTGTAAAAGTGTTAAGAACAAAGAATGAAACAGTCCTTAACTGATGGCCTCAGTGCACCCTACACCTGAGTTCTGTATTAAATTCTGGGAGCTACCCCATCAGAGGAACACTGATAAACAGAATAAGTGCCCTAAAATAAGGGCAGTAAGTGTGTCATAACTGTAACTATTACAGCTACCTTTCAGTTAACACATGCTATTTCCGGTGCTTTTGTACTTTATATGATTTTCTCGTTTAATTCTCACAGTATTCCTGGAAGCTGAGTATGAATTTCCTTATTTTACAAGAGAGAAAAGTGAAGCTAAGAAAGATACATAATTCTCCTGAGACCACATAGCTAATACGTACCACAGCTGGTGTTAACAACAAAGCCAGGACCCTTCCTGTTACACTACTTAGCAATGTTGAAAGGAACTGAAGTTTAGCACTAAAGAAGAAAAACATTAGGAGGATTAGGCTTATATCATAGCATACTTCCAAAGGACTAAGCTAGAAACAACTGGAAGGTGGTGAAAGAAGACGTATCTTCCTACAGCAAAGGTTTGCTGTGGGCCAGACCAGTTGGATTATGTGATTTTAAGCTGTGCCCACATGGTGATTTGCTACTTGGCACTTTTTTTCCCCACACTGTCTCATTTCACATTGTCCTTGCTTATTTATAGTTAAATTGTTGATTGTCTTTCTCCCCCAACTAGAAGGAATGTTCCAAGAGAATATGAACGTGCGAACTCAGTGAATATTGTTGAACACTGAAAAAATGTTGAAGCTATGCATGCCTTAGATGGAATATCATTAGATTAAGGCCTTAAGAATATATGACTGTCCTTTTAGCCTAATAAATAATGAAGGCAGCAAATGGGAGACAGTCTGTATAAAGACTGTGCTAGGTCCTCAAAACAACTTAAAACTTTACAATAGTCCCACCAAAATATTGTTTAAGAAACCATATGTACAAATAAATATACAATCATATTGTAGAACTTGTATAGAAACATTAAATTGCATAGGAGAGGTAGGATAGTCTTAACATAAGCTAATTGTTACTTGATTTCAGTATAAATTTCCAAAATCCATGTAGCATGCTCCTTGTGTGATGGTATGTGTGGATGACAAGGCAATAGGGTGTTAATTATAGTGCATATCTACAAAAAAAGGAAAGTATGCACTGGAAGACAAATATTTTCTTAATGCTTCTGATGTGTTTGGGATAGTGCAGAACATTACACATGAAACTGTCTCTTTTACATACACACAGGTCTGCCTCACAACATACCTATGAGATAGTGTTTTTAAGTAATAAATCTCCTATTTTACAGATAAGGAAGGTGAAGCCTAATGGGCTTAAACTTGCCCAGAGTTACACAGTTTATTTGTGATGAAGCCATGTTTAGACATTAGGTCTGGGTGACCCCACACTCTCACCATCTGCTGCTAATCCTTACCCATTATACAGTCTCACCCTAAAGACTGCAGTCTTACTCATTAAAGCAATAAGGAATATATACATCATCGCTCAGAAAAAAAACCATAAAACTGAACACTATCTTTTTTCAGAATTTGAGATTCATACCTGAAAAGCTCATTTTTAAGGCCAATTTGAACTAGATATTTCTTTTTTTAGGTTCTAACAAATGCTCTGGGGAATTATTATAAGAAAAAGAGAGCACACTACTCCTGTGTGTGGGGAACAGGTGACATATCTCACCGTAACTCGTTTCTCTTCTTAAAAGTACCCTGATACTTGAGAGGCTGCTCTGTGCAAGAGGAAGCATCTTATGCTGTGAGGTTGCAGGGAAAGAACTAGGATCAATGGGTAGTGTTACAGTGAAAGAGATTTTGGCTTAACATGAGAGAGAAATTTCTATCAAGTTAGAAAATTAGCTTCCTGGAGAGATGTGATGGCAGATTAATGAAGTACTTTGAGAGACAGAGAGACTATTATCAAAGTTACAGAAAATGGGCCGATGAGTTTAACATGGTATGGGGAAAAAAGCAGAAGAAAGACACTGAGAATACATAGCTCTCTTACTGTAGAACTAATGTTCATTATTTTGCTCACATTTTATTAGCCTGAGTTAATCATGTTTCTGCTCAGATACAGGAGGACTGAAAAATGCAAGCTTGGCTGAATAGCTTTCCCCCAACAGGGACTTCATACTATGGAAGAAGACCATGAATCTTTGATGGTCAGAGAGTTGCTTCTACCAAGTAGAAAGAATACATACACCAGATGGAGCTTGAAATATATCTACCACCATGGGCACTTCATTTCTGAGACAAGATATTTCTGTGTTTCTACAATCCCCAAAGTTGTAGCAATATAATATCTATGGGCTAGACAGTGGCTGATTCTAACACATTCTCCCATAACTTCTTGCTTTTTCCTCAATCAGAAATGGCACAAGAGTTTCCCAAACACAATGTCTAATAACTTTTGTCTTATAAAGCTTTTCATGAATTTATGGCTATATAAATAATCTCAGTATTTTTTAGGCACTTATATGAGAAAATTACAAGTCTGAGTCTCATAATATACATGTCCAAGGAGTTAGGAATGATGTAACCATATATATGATTTTTTTGGTCTGGATTTCAAAAAGCATTTGTTTTAGAATAGTTCAATTTAGCCTCTGTTTTCTATTTTTTCATCTCACTTCATCATCCCTATCTGCATATTCACTAGATCATGCCTTTTGTGATTGATTCTCAGTTATTAAGTCTCTAAAGTTACCTGAAACAAAAAATAGAGCCACAATTTTTCAGAATGATATTTTTCATCACATTTTTGTTTCAGTGCTCATTCTCACAGATTTTTAGAAGAAGAGAAAGAGAGAGTGAGAGTGAGAGAGAGAGAGAGAGAGAGACAGGGAGACTTAAATATGAAATAAGTCTTGCTTCTTGCTGTAGTAAACATCATTAAGGGTGTGAGAGACTAATTGACAGGACTTTAAAAATGCATCTCTATTTTAAGAGAAAATGGTGTAATAACTCAAATAATTAAGTGAGAAGAACAGTAGGAGTAATAGAAACTGCAGGCAAGTAATCAAGAAAGTAGCCATAAAATCAGATGAAAGTAAGGCATAGCAGAAAAGGCCAAATAGTCTGTTGAAAGAAAATGAGAGAAACAAGTTAATCATCAGGAATTATCAAAACAACAAAAGCAATAACAGTACACTACACGATTCAACATCATCAATTGAAATGACCTTCAAATGGGATCAACCAACACTTCAAGACACCAACACCATAGCTCTAGTGTGCGATAGCAGAGTTGTTACATATTCCAGGCTTAGCTGAATTCTTTGAAGCATAAAGTAAAAGAGAGGTAGAATCAAGGTAAGAAATACCTCCTGACTAGAAATAGACACAAGGAAGCTGTTGCTGTATTTCTTAACTTTAGCTTTAATATGTGTGAAGTCCTGTAACATCTCAAGTATTTATGTGAAAAGACATTACCATGAGGTTTGCAAAAAAAAAAAAAGTTCTACTTCAGTTAGAAGAATTCCCTGGAAAGTCTTTCTCAAGCTGGTTTTCTTCTCTTTTTCATATATCATATGGTGAAAACCGAGATAGTTACCAAGCAATAAAACAGATTCTTGGGAGGTTAATGATTTTGTTATAATGGTGTAAGTGTTGGCCTGAATATTGAATTAGTTCAAATTAGAATTTATTTGTTGGAATGAAGTGAAGAGTCAAACATCTGAGCACATCTGAAGTCAATGAGTCATGACCTTACCTCCTTTCAACAGTAGTGAAGGAAAATTCCTGGTGTTTTTCTGAGTGGAACCTTGGCACAGGGAAGGCACTCTAGCAAAGTATCACTGCTATGGTCACAGGGCCCTGTGATGGAAATGTTGCCTCTCTCCTCATAGGGAAGGATTATTCATTCTTCCAGAGACCCACAGGCTGCTGAAAACACTCTAATTTCTCTCTATTAGTGTGTGCGGACTACCTCTAGACCCTAGAAACTATAGCTTATGTCCCTTGGCTGAGAATGTGGCTTTCCCTCTATTTCTGATGGTGGGAGAGAGAAATACAGTGATTTGTGCCATATTCATTAGATTATAGTAGCACAATTGAAAATTAAAAGAATATGTGATCAGTATGAGGTTCATAACCTTTTTGGTAGTCCTCAATAGCCCTGAGACATTCTGCCCATTAGCAATGTCTCCTCCATAGACATCTCCTGCATCCTCACCAGCACATATTTACCATCTCTCCCAGGAAGAACTTGGTCTTATTAACCAAGAAAAAAGTTCAGCTTGAAGCATTAAGGGAGACACAGGTAACTGAGATTCTCCTTTAGCCCTTCCTTCCACTCACCTGGAAGAAATCTTTGTAATGTTCCTGTTTTGGCACACCCCTATATCCCGTCTGTCCAAGACACAACAACAGAGGGTCCCATTTGTATTTTACAAGCCTTCCATGACTTTATTTTCCTTTTGCTCACTTGTGATGAAGGCCAAGTCCATAACTGTAACCAATAACAGATTCTCTTTTCTGGTTCTTACCCAGTAGGAAGCATAAGACAATAATGGGCTTTAATCCTAAATATGAATCATAGAAACATACAAAGTCATCCAAAGAGTTATTGCAGGAAACATTTGGGAACTGAAATCCACATGATTAGCGGACATTCTTGGTACCATATCCATGTTCTCTGGCCTTACCTAAAGGCTACCTACAGATACTTTCTTTTCATGCTCATGGCTTCTCCCCAACTCTGCCTCACAGCATTCTCAAGAGATAATGAAGTTGGGATTTTTTTTCACTTTTCATTTTAATTTTGCACAAATAAACACACATGGTTCCATTGGATAGTGGTGAAAATAAATCAGACTGAGTAACCAGTAGCTATCAGAGAAGCCTGACTTCCTTACAATGAATAAAAATCTCCATTTCAGAAATATTATAAACATTATGAACATAAGTTTCTGAGTAATAATACCTGCCCATTATGTATTCTTGCACAAGATGCTAGGGATCAAACCTAAGTTTGTAAAGGCTAATTTTACTAAATCCAAAAGACAGGATGTGGGAAAATTAGATGCATATACAGAACTCAATGACTACATTGCAAACAGAAGTTCCATGTGAAAACCTAATGATATATCACAGGGCAAAATTTCCCCAATTTGTGGGGAAGTTATAAATCTAATGTGTATAGATACTCCCACAGCCCTGACGCGTGCAGTTCAGATGCAGATGCAGGGAAGCGTTGCAGTTAAAATGAGGCAACCCATGAAACACATTCATACTAATTGAGTCTTTTGACTTGTACTTCTTGCAACACCACCTACCACTTCCAGCTTGCACTCCATAGTCACGTATTTCTTCTCCTTCTCCCCTTGTATTTGGTTTTTAGCTTCTGGAATTGACTAAGTATCTTTTATTAGGGCTTGGAAATTTGATTCGGATAACTTTTCATGGATATTAAGATTACATATAACAGCACACATTCAACTCTCATGCTTATCAAAGACTATACATATTAACACTTAATGGCTCACCTTCACCTCTGAAATCTCTTTGCAATTTATTTCTACAATTGTTGACCCTTCTCTCACTGAGAAGGTATAGGAGAGAGTAAACATGCTTTATCTCCTCATTATTTAGGTGTGGCTTGGAAAGATAGAATGCAGATTGCTCATATAAAGACAAAGTTACAGAAAAGATAAGCCTATGATGAATATTTAGCCAGCTTCTCACACTTAGGCTAAAAGTGAGAGGTTCAGACTCTGAATCTCTCTCTGTGTAAGTCATAAATGTCAATACATGTGCATTCGATTTCCCCAGGCAAAAGTCATCCTGGCTCGCTGTAAGTACAGGTGTCAGTGCAGAACCATTAAAGGCACCACGGCAGAGACAGAGCCAAGAGGATAAGCCTTGAGCCTCCCAAGGTTGCTTAGCATGGTTTACGTAGGTTTTACTTCCAGGTTTGTTTTGTTTTGTTTTAAGGGGGGGTAGTTTTTGCACAAGCAAAGCTCCTTAATTGGAAGTGGATGTGGAGGGGGAAATATTCAAGAACATGAGAATGTTAATAACTGACAATCTGTCTCACTTTCTCTCCTGCTAAAATTGGCAGACCCTTGGCAAAATATACTGCATATTTAAATGTATTACTCATAATTTATCTAAAACTGCATCATTCTCTTTTAATGAAGTGTTTGAAATTCCTCTTGGATCTTAGCAAAAACTTTCTTGGATGGAGAAACCACAGTTCCCAGAAAATTAAACATATTAACAGGGATAAATCCATTAAGTCAAAGAATGAAAAAAATATATATATGGGTGAGTTACAAAGTTAATAAATAAAAATACTATATTTTTATTATTGTAATACTTAAAAGCTTTTAAAACTAGTTGTGATTAGAATATCGTTTTTATTTACCAAAACATGTGACCATGTGAACATATTGTCAGTATTCCCCCTTAAAGAGAGATCCCTTAAGTTCAAGAACTTCATGATAAATTCAAATCAGTACATTCACCATGGCTTTTCCTTCCTTTCCTGTCCACAAACCGATCGATCACCCTTCCCATCATGCACACACACAGGGAGGAGGAACTGACCCTACAACAAGCAGCCAACAGGTATTTTCTTGTCACACACAAAGCAAGTACCAAATTTTCCTCCCGGGCATAAATCATTGAAACTGGGCTCTGAGACATGCAGGGATGAATTGGGAAATGGCTGCTTTTCCAATTTTTGTCACATAAGACCCTGGATGCAAATGAGAGGCTCTCATCTCTAACCTGGATCTCATCTGACCCTGGTTTCCCATGACTAGAATGGGTGACCCTGACTTCTTCTACCTACAAGGAACACATCCGTAAAGAATCTGCCTTCCGGCTTTTTAGTTTCCCCTCTGAAGAACGGATGTTTGCAAGCCTTTTTGCCCATTCCTCTGGCTGATGGCACATTATAATATCTGTTCTAATGGAAACACAGTCACAGTCCATCTTTCTGGATTGCTGCCTTACTGGTATGCGGTTAGCACTTGAGTTCGAGTCAATGCTCCTGCCACTGCACTCTCCTGGGGAGGTGAGTCAGTCCTACATGTAACTGTCACTATTTGTAACAGAGCATCCAGGAAGGTCCCTTACTGCATAATGGACATTTAAAAATGTGTGTGATGCAGTAAAGCCATATGTAAAAGAAAATTTTAGCCTTAAATTAATATTCTAGAAAGAAAAGAGGCTGATTATCAATGATCTAAGTGTTCATCTCAATAAATTTAAAAAAATCAACTTAAAAGGAAGTGGAATAAAAGAAAGAATGCAGATAAAGAAGAAAGTAATGAAATATGATACAACACACAATAGGAAAAATTTACAAATGTGAATTTAGTCTTTAAAATTGTTAATGAGATGGATTAATCCCTAGCAAAATAAAAGAAAAGAGAATAAGCAAAAATTAACCAATTTGAGGAATAAAAAATGGAAGATCCAAAAAAATTTTTAAAAGAGAGATTATATGCAACCTAATGTAATTGTATTTAAAAATTTAGACAAAATTGGTGATATTGTAGAAAAATAAAACTTACTAAAATAGACATGAAATAAATAGAACGATTGAATATTCTACATAAATTAAAGAAATTGAATTTATTGTTAAAACCCTTTCTACAAATAAACTTTCCATAACACAATGGCTTCATTTACAAATTCCTCTAAACAAAAAAAGAAAAAAAAATACCAATCTAACAGAATAGAAAAGGTGGGAACAGTTCCATACATATCTCATTTGACGAGAGCTGCAAAACCTTGATATAAAAATTTGACCAAAATGTTAACAGAAAGAAAAAAATGATAGGTCACGATCTTGTATGAACATAGATACAAAAATTATGAACAAAGCACTAGCAAATCAAATCCAGCAATACATGCAAAGGGTCAAAAGTGAGTATTTTGGGCTCATTCCAGAAATATGTTTGATTTAAAATCTAAAAAAATCAGTCAACTTATTTCTCTCCATGTGTTAGGTTTCTATTGCTGCCATGACAAATGATGGCAAAGTTAGTGGTGTAAGATGGGGCAGATTTATAATTTCATGGTCTGTATGTCAGAAGTGCAGGTACAGTGTAGCTTAGCTGGGTCCTCTGCTTACCATCTCACAAGACTGAAATCATGATACTGGGCTTTGTTTCTGTCTAGAGGCTCTAGAGGTGAATACACTTCCAAGCTCATTCAAATTCTTGGCTGCATTCAGTTCCTTGTAGTTGCAGGACTTAGGTCCCTGTTGTCTTGCTGACTGTCAGCCGGGGATAATCCTACAGGCTGCCAGTATTCCTCCTCATGCTTTCCATGTGGCCTCCCTCCAGAAATGGCAGATTGAGTCTTTCTGACTTTTCCAGACAGAGAACATTTTCTATTTTTAATGTCTCATATGATTTGACTGAGATAATCTAGATAACCTCCTTATTTTAAGGTCCATAACCTTAATCACAGGCTGTGAAGTCCCATTAGCCGTGTAACATAACATATTTATAGTCTCTGGTGCAATCATTATTCTGCCTACTGCATTACATTAACAGAATACAAGAGAAAAAGTAATGATCATCTCAGTGCACAAAAGTTATTTAATACAAATTTTAGACCCCATGATTTTTAAAAATCTTAGAAAACTATAAACAAAAGAAATTTCTTTTTCTGTTAAAGTGTCTAGAAACAGCCCTTTATAAAATTCATAATGAATTGAGTATTGAATGTCTTTCCCCCAAGATGAGAAATTTTCACTATCAATACACCTTTCAACACTTTACTAGGATTCCTAGTTAGCCATAAGGCAGTAAAAAAAAAATGTAGAAATTATTAGGTATACAAAGGAAGAGATCTAAGTGTTGTTTTTTACTGAAGATATTATTGTATGTTTAAGAAATCCAAAAACATCTTGAGACAAACCATTAGAATTAGGAAATTTAATAGTCATTGGATACAAGATCAATATGTAAAAGTCAATTGTATTTTCATATTTTAAGAACAATAAGAAAATTAAACTTGAGAAATTATACATAAATATTACATCAAGGAAACCCTCAAATACTTAGGAATATATGCAATGAAAGATGGGCAATACCTATACAGAAAACTACAAAGCATTATTGAAAGATGACATTAAAAATTTCAATAAACTTAGAGGCATCCTATGTTCCCAGTTTAGAAGAATCAATATTTGAAAGCTGTAGGTTCTTCCAAGCTCAACTGTAGATTCAGGATAATTTCACGCAAAATTTTTCTCTCCAAAAAATAATCATCATCATCATAATAAATTCTGGAAAGTAAGAATTTGAATTTAATATTTATATAGAAATGATAGGCACAATAATAATAATCTTAAAGAACAAGCACTAAAACATATAAGAAGACATAAAACACAAACACATAAAAACACGTATTAAGCTACAGTAATTAAGAACGTGGCATTGGCAAAAAACTACACATATAAAACAAAGGAACAGAAAAGAGAACACAGGGCAGACCCACATATATATGCAATCCCTTGATTTAACACAAGGTGTCACTGCAGTATGATGGGGACATGGTGGCCTTTTTAATAAGTGGTGCTGAGTCAATCGAATATCTATATAGAAAAAGAAAACAAGAGTTTGAATGTCTGGGGCCTGGATTACTTAAGATACTGACAGAGAGAATCCAGAAACCTCAACATTTTGGTTCTTTTTTTTTTTCTTTTTCTGTTCTCTTTGGTATCTGGTTTGCTTTCAAAGGTACATTAGGTGACAAAGTAACCAGGTATTTGGCTACCCTATAGCAAGCGTCACTAGCTTTCCATTCTGCACTGATTCTTCATTACCACCTAAGCATTTGCTTCTTGACTGAATTCCACGTATGTATATATAATATTCCTCAATAAATGCTGTCATACTCTATGTCAGCAGAATAAATTCCTTTTCCAAGGAATAGAAGTGAGTTCTATCCCTTAAGCATTAGTTTTCTAATTATAAATGTAACTGAAGTAAACTCTCCACACCCAGCAAACAAAAAACACTGGCTTAAACACATTAGAGAATATATTTTTTCATCATAGATAAGCCATTACTGTATTAGCCAGTTTGGAAAAGGAATTTATTCTGCTGAAATAGAGTAAGACAGGATTTATTGAGGAATATTATATATACATATATATAATACATAAAATTAGTGAGCAGGCATAAATTCTAGGAACAAGTCCTAGATCACTACTGTAGACCTGGTCTGCTAAGAAAGATGCTGTTGATCCATGCTTTTGCGATCAGAAAGCTGTCCCATCAAAAAGCCACCGCAACTACTTCTAGCCTTAGAAAAACCAAGTCCTCTGGTGACATATATTTTCAGTCTGGTCTCCTCAAATTCATGCTGTTCACTCTGTCTTTCTAAGTTACACAGGTGTACATCTGCTTAGTAGAACACAGTCATTCTTGGAATCCTAACTGGATTTTAGGAAATTAGGAGGTAAGAATCCTAATACATTTTATGACAATCAGCCAATAACCTACCCTATACTAAAGCAGGACAAGTAGTCCTAAATAATATGTCCCCAGTGCTTGAGGGTAACCACTATTTTGGAAGAGAACAGTATCATGAAATTTCTTGTGTTAAGTTTACCTTACAGAATATCTAGAGAACTGACTATGGATGGTGACATAATGTCTCTCACTGGAGACAGATATCCTGAGACCACATGTCAAGCCTATGTCCCCCATTCCCAATCCCCCACCCTTTGCCCCATTCCTGAAAGCTTTAAAAGACTTAATCCCAAGCCCTTAAGCATGCCTTCTGAGGTTGCCTGCACTCCCATTTGAATGTCTACTGTCTTGTGTTAAATAAACTTTCTTGTTACATAAGCCGATTGCATTTGTCTCTGAACCCTTCTCCATGATAGACAGGAACTCTCCAACCTCCATCTCCAGTGTTAAATGCCTTTGTCATTCTGCTATTTCATTCAGCTTTCTAGACTTAAGCACACGTCTTCACTCTCTCTGTCCTACTTCAGACAAGTAGAGAAGGCCTATTAAGATCTCTGATTTGGGCTTGTCAGTTTCCATTGCCTGGGTGACCTGGACAGGGCTGCAGCTGCATGATCATGTCCTTTAGTAGTCTGCCCCCAAATCTCCTTTCTTTGCCTTTGGGAAGTTCTCAGGACATAATCTCAGTCCAACCAGTGCTCTGTAGCTCCCCCACATCCTGGGTGGTAGGGGCTTAGTTCCCATGCCACGTAGATTCAAGCAGACACTGGATGCCAGGTGACCCTGGCTTCAGGAGTTGTCAGGGGATCTGCCCTGTGCTGAGGGGTTCAATGTGCTTCCTTTTCCTCCCGCTGTTTTACCTTGTTCTCTACAGCCTGGATGGTTGCTGCCATTCCCTGATGCTCTTGCTTTAATGATCTCCTTCCTTACCTAAACTCATCTGATCTGCTTGAGAATTTTTTCTCCATCAGAGTCAAGAACCCTCCACCATCCAGGCTGAGGTTTCACCTAGTGTATAAAGAGAGACCTCCTCAGACGCAGGTGCCCGACAACACATCTACTCTATCAGGTGAAGCAAATTTATTTCTTCTCATTTACTTCATCTAATACTTCCAAATAAATTTTCTGTAGATTGAGTTTAATATTCTCCCTTTGTTAAAGATAAAGAAATAGGCTAACAACCCAAACAACAACCATAAAAATAATTTTAAATAAACCTGCCCAAGTCCACCTATGTAATTATGCAAAGCCAAAGCACAAAACCAGTTCAGTATGTCTTGGGTAATGAGATTCTTTCTACTACTCCTTGCCTTGTCTAAATTGTATCAGTATAACAAGATTTTTATTTTCAAATTTTAAGATTTTAGTTGAGGGTTGACTAAAATAAACTCAGGGATGTATGAAAAGCTGTGTTGGTTTTAAAGCCTGGATAAAATCAATAAAAAAAAAAATGATTGACAGGATGCCTGGATCATTCAAAAGGAAAACACAAATGATCTCAAAACTGTTAATGTTATGCACTTGGGGAGCCCGAATGTGAATGTAATACTGCAGAAAGTTCAGACTCCATTTAATTGGTACGTGTTTTTGGCAAAATAACTGAGAATTTGGCTCAAGATAACAGCTTAGACATCTGTGTGCTAAGACCTCTGAGCAAGTGCTCTGTGTTATCTATATTCAGCATCAGAAAATGTTGTTGTATCCAAGTTCTTCTGTCAATCATGCTATTTAAAATATGACAGAAATATCTGCAAACAAATTGCAAACAAATAGGACAATGATGAATAGATCTAGAAACTATGGGCAAAAATTCTGCTCTGAACACCTATTACTTTTCCTCCTTCATAGGCTAAGGAAAGTAAATCTTCTAAATATTCTTCATCTTAAAAAAATAAACACAGAGAGGCATAGCACCTAGACTTAAAATGTGGGTACAAAAATGAAGAGCAAATGACACAGAGTGTGCCATCCAGAGAAATGAGTGATTCATAAGGACTTTGCTTTTAGTAAGGCAGAGGACAGCTGAGAAACTAAATAATGTGGAAATTTACTGAAAACCTTGAAAGTTTGCTGAGCTTAACCAAGTTAAGTCAATTTCACCCAGGAACTTAACAGAATGTAATCAAAGCCGCCTTTGTTAAAAGCCAGATTTACATTCCAAGAGAAGGCAGCCAGAGCGCTGAAATCAAAAGGTGATAAACGGAAGGAAACAGAAGGTCACCTCACATATTTCTTATCACATTATGGTGTTTCTCTGCCTTCCTTTTTGCTAAACAAAGGTATTTAGCTCAGAAAACTCTATTGTAGTTTGGGTAGTAAAAGCAGTACAAAGTATAAGTTACCAATATCTCTGGGAAATAAATGTGAAATTAATAAACATCAAAAATTAATTAGATCAATGGAATCATTAAAATGCTCTACAAACAAATGTAACTCAGTGGGGGTAAGTACAAATGGTTACAATATTTGAGATATATTTAGCTGCTTTAGCTTTTAGCATAATATTCATCTTGCATGGATATCTGAGGTGAGCATAAATACAATTCCTAATTAATTACTATTCAATAACTTTTATTTATATTTAAATGTGTGCTAGGCCCTCTAAGAAGCACTTTCTATACATTGTCCTTTTTATCTGACCTTTATATGTTGGATTTTCTCACAACTTGGTAAAATGTTCCTTTATTTTCTCACTGACTTTTAACTCATGTACTTAATTAAAATTCCAAAACTCACATCTCCATATAAACCTTTCTTAGGAATTCCATTTTCTTCTAACCAACCACCAGATTGACATCTGTGCTTGGATATATCATAAACATCTCAAACTCAGTACATCCAAGACTGATCTCTTGTTTTTCTCATGCAAAGTGAATCTGACCTTAGACCTTCTTCCCCAAATCAATATTGACTCATCCTTGTCTTCCCCCTGCTGCCTGTCCTCACATATCTAATCTGCTAGAAGATGTGTCTGCATTACCTCCATTCTCTCTCAAGTCCATCACCTCCTCTCTACCTCCATTGCCATTCATTTTGCCAAGCCTACTATAATTCCTTCCTTGGACTGCCTTGGACTCTTGATAGATGCGTGTGTCCACAGACACTATCCACAGGACTCAGATTAATTTTTAAATAGGATCATGTCCATCCTCTTTTAAAGTTAATAGACAAAGATTCAGAAGAAGAAGGAGGAAAAGAAAGCAAACATCCTTAATACTCAACAAGTCCTTGGATATTCTGGCCTCTTATTAAGCCCCAACTGTAACTTCAAGCCAGTTAGGCAGTTTGGAAGTCAGGATGACACAGGAGTACAGCTGAGGAAAGAGAGCGGAAAGAATGTGCATTTTATTCCCCTTCCCTATTAGTGCCTTGCCAAGAACCAGGCAATTGATCTGATCTCAATAAATGTAGTTGAGTAAATGAATCTTATCTGCTCATGTTCCAAGCCAAGGTTGGCACTCTTTCAGACATCACTATCAAGGTGATGATAATAACAATAATAAATATCCATTCATATAGCACATTATTCTTTTCCAGTGCACAATGACATAATAAGATCTATACTTTTTAATCTCTATGAACAAATAGATTGTTAGGATATTAACCATAAAATTATGTGGTTATTGGCAAAGCTGGGATAGGTCCCATGTTTGTCTGACTCCACATTTCATGCTCTTAATGTCTCCCCTTAGCAAGAATTGAATGAATACTTTGTTTAACTCATAATAATGCCAGTGAAAGTGTCAGAGTAAGGATGTGTGATCTTAATTTAAATGAGTCAGTCTGCTTATACTTTCATGAATTTTGCTGGGCCTTGGAATTTTAGTCAGGTAACAGATGCTAAAGTTTACTTCAATTACATGGTTTATATTTTTATTAAGAACAAAATTGCTATACTTTGAATGTTCACAGTATGTTTCAATTTCTTTGAATATGCCCACATAGTAGTAGAGCTATATTTGCATTTTAAAATACAAAAATTATTTTAAGTGAAAAATACAAGTTCCAAGAACTTTCAAGGAAGGAATGATAGGAACTGGACTTTCTATGTGGTCACAGGAAAAGAAAATAATGAATTATGTATGAGTCTCACGGCACTGAGTGACTTTATAACCAGCAGCTTGAAGTAATGGAGAGACCCTGACTTTAAAGAAAGGCTGGCCTGGATGTGAATATTGCTTTGCCATTTTTTAGGAGTGTCTGTTTAGGCAAATTTTTGTCTTTTGTGAACTTCAAATACCCTCACCTGTGAAACTGTGACAATAACACCCCACTTTAGGTGTCCTTTTAAAAACCAGCAATGGCAGTTTTCCTGGTTTTTATTGTCACTGCTGTCATTGTCGTCATCACCACCATCATCATCAATAGCAGAAGCAAGAAACAGTTTCTTCTCTTTTTCTGTCAAAGTACATTCTTTGCTTTGTCCTTTTTTAGTTTTCTTTTTATTGTTTTTTCAGGAAAGCAACAAAGGTGTTAAGATTGATTACATGCTTTGCTTTTCCTTCTGGCCACCATTTGTCACTGGTGTAAGTAAACAGCAAAATAAAATCTTCTTTTATTAAATGAGACTCCATACGAATCCCACACACTGTGTACTTTCAGGAAACACGAAGGTCTCTTCTTCAGGTGTCCAGATTTGATCTTTCTGTATAAATCAAGTTACCTGTATACACCATTCGCCTGTCTTACAGGCATACCTTTAGTTAAACAGCATAGAAAGTCTACATTGCATAACAAATATTTTAAGCTATTTTCCACTTCCTTACAAAGAAAACCTTCTCAAGTCTTGTTACTGTTCAGCTAACTCATGTATCCCTATGACATAAATCTAATTAAGACTTTGACAAACACAATTTAGAACTAGAACTCAAAAATACAATTAAAAGGTTTAAATGCAAAGAAAGTGATTTGGGGGATTAAATGTAAATGACATTTTAATTCTAAGAATTCATCAGTTTGGAAGTTAATGAAATTAATGAAGCAAGAAATAAGATGCAAATCCAAAAGTTTATATTCCTCTGCTTAGTTGGCTGCTCTGGGCAAGCCCTGAAGAGGAATCAAAGTCAATTATAGCCATAAGGAATAATTTGGGATGTGCTTCCATTAAATGGTTATATACAATAAAATAGTCTAAAAAGGACTTTCTGAACAAGAGACACATTCAGTTGAATATATGTAAACATGTGCATGAGCATGTGAATGAAAGGATGCCAGGAAAATAAATTAAAATGTTGGAAATTTAAGATGGATATTACTATTTCATTAAATAAAAATGGCCACTTGAATACCCCAAAATTCAAGAATTAAAATCCAGAATATAATTTAAAATTTGGGAAGAAGAAGTACTTGGAAATTCTGAAATCTTGAAAAATTTATGTTGACAGTCTGAGCAAATGATTGCAGGTACGTTGATAATGTGAGCAATTTTCTACTTGCATGGTATGTGTGTATATTTATATATACTGGGAAAAAACACAGAATCACCTATCTACCTCCCATATTATAAGAAAATATCTACATTTACTTTAAAAGCACTGTACTAGTGGCAATCAAATTAACTTTTTATATCCACTTATTTATATCACTTTTGAAAGAAGCAAAGGTAATGTTTTTTTTTAATTAAGCATGACATATTAACATATACTAATTTAAAAATATGGTCTGATAATGTAACAGGATACCTTCTAAAATGTCTCTCAAATATCCTTGGCTTCTGGTATTCACAACATTGTGAAAGCCCGTTTTCTCCAGTGTGGACAGGATCTAGTGATTGCTTCTACTAGTTAGAATATAACAAAATTGGAACTTCTGTGATTAGGTTGTAAATTCTGTTTTACTGCATCTTTCTTCCCTTCATTCCTTCCTTCCTTCTTTCCTTTCTTCCTTCCTTCCTTTTTCCTTTCTTCTTTTTGAAATGTAGTTGACATACAATAATACTGAGATTCAACATTTATACACATTACAGAGTGATCACCAGGATAAATGTAGCTACCATCTGCCACCGCACAAACTTGTTACATATTATTGGCTAAATATTCCTAATGCTGTACATTGTGTCCCTGTGTCTCACTTATTTTATAACTGGAAGTTTGTACCTCTTAATCTCCTTCCCCTATTTCACCATCCCCCCTGCTTCCTCCCCTCTGGCAACCACCAGACAGTTCTCTACATCTATAAGACTATTTCTGTTTTGCTTTGTTTTGTTTATTCATTTGTTTTGTTTTATAGAGTCCACATATAAGTGATATCATACAGTGATTCTCTTTGTCTGACTAGTTTCACTTAGTATAATACCATGTTGTCCATCCATGTTGTTGCAAATGGCAAGATTTAATTCTTTCATATGGCACTTTCTTTCTTACTCCTGTGTGCTTGCTCTCATGAATCAGCTGGAGTAACAAATGGCAAGGAACTGAGGGTGGCACCTGGCCAATCACTAATAAGGAACATAGACCTCAGACCAAAAACCTTTGAGGAATTGAATCCTACCAACAACTACTTAAGTGACCTTGCAAGCAGATTCTTCCCTATTCAACATTTTTTGGGACATTGTAGCCCTGGTTAACACCTAGACAAAGTAGACTTTCAAGGGACTTTTAAGCTGAGGACTCAATTAAGCCACAGAAACTGTGAGATAATAAATGTGCTGTTCAAAGCCACTAAGTTTGGGAGCAATTTCTTATGTAGCAATAAGTAACTAAGTATTTTAGAACCTCTAATTTAATAAGATTGATGACACAGTGTTCAGTCAAATCAGTTACTGAGAAACCTCACGGAAATTAAACCTTAACCAGTCAGTTGAATGGTCATGTGCCAGAGTGCTATCTGTTGAGCAATGGTGTTACTGTGAAAGAAAAGAAACTTGTCGTCCTAAAACATAAAAAATAAAAAGAGAAAGTTACCTTTCTTTTGTTTGAAACCTGAGCTGCTGCCTTTGCTCTTTGTGTGGGTTCTTGGAATATACAGTCATTGATAGTCTTAATCTCTGAACATAAAAATCAGAGCATTCTTTACTTCAAGTCCCTGTTCTTGAAAATCTTTTATAATGTATGGGCCCACTTTCCTGCCTATAGCAATATAGTACAGTGGACTTAGCTGCCTTCTTTTTATGGCTTTCATGCAATGCCTCAGACATTATATTGAAATGGATTTTCACTGTACAATATTTTGGATAGAGAAAGTAGAAGACAGAATGGGTAGACATCCTAAAACATCCACTGGAAAGGTTTTTGGAATAAAACGTTTAACTTACATTGCTTTCTTCTGATTTGAATTTCACAGCCAATTTCAAGTGTATAATAATAATAACAATAATAATAATAATAATAAACCTAACACCATATATTCAGAGGTTTCTGCTATATAATTTTTTGGGAATTATTTTTCTATAATAATTTTTTTTAATTTGTATTAATACTATTCCCTTGTTTTTGTCAGACTTTTTGGGGAAAAAATAAAAAACCTTTCCTTTTCAGTATTATAATCCACAACAATTGTTTAGTAATCAATGTGTTCATTGTTATTAAATCATCATATTACAAACATGTGAAAGTATTCAAATGGAACAAACATCATGACAAAGCAAAAGAAGCCTCTGAGCCAACTTTTCATTCTCTTTAATGTGGAAATGCAGAGATGTCACTCTTATTTGTAAAAGGCAAGCATCCTTAGATTTGAACTTTCAAATAAAATGTGTATGTTTATATTCATAAATTCCTATTTTACATTTAAGACTTTACCCAAATTGTAAAAATGCAAAGTCAAACAATTACGCAAATTCTGAGTGAAGGATGGTAATGACTACAATCAATGTAAGAGGTAGAAAGAAACACAGCACGGTTGATATCCCATGTAGAGTTTACTGCTCTGGAAATTAGAAAAACAAAACCTATAACATGCATGCTAGCAAATACATATATGGTTATTTTTCTAAGAATCACTGCGGAACCCCCAATCTATCAATTTTTTGTGTGTGTGATTATTACAACATGTAATGTGTTCTTCCATGTTCATTCTCAAGTCAGCATTGGTTCACAACAATGAATTTACAACAATCCATCAATTACTTAAGTTCTATTCACGTCTTTCTCTTAATCTCTGGTACCCCTTTCTATTTTTATAATAGGACGAATGAAAAATATTTCAGGCTTGCCATTTCTTTGTTGAAGGATCAAGGAAACCCTATAAAAAATAAACATTAGTGAAGAGCTCTTATTCTGATGGTTGGTATTAACACTCCTCTAAAGTAGACTTTTTTCTTTCACTAAGAAGTATTGAAAAGCTCATACTAATGTCAAGACGAATTTGCTAATACATCAATTTGTTGTAGTTTAGGGTCACTCCTTGTCAACTCAGGCTCAAATTACTCACTCTGTTAACCAGAAGCTCAAATATTAAATCTAGACTTGCTCTCGTGACTTGATGCTGGAATTTACCTCTGAGATACCCCAAGTCTATAGATAATGAATTTTAACTTGATCTGATAACTTTAACACTGGATGAACTTTCTGTGGAAAGAAAGGATGCTGGCTTTCAAAATGCTTATGTTGTTAGCGGTTAAAAGGATACAAAAAATTCTCAAGTTTGTTTTAAACAGCAGGATTGTTTATGCATATACTATAGAGTCATCCCAGACCATGTTCCAAGATCCCATGGAACTGAATTAGAAGAAACTTAAACCAACAGACAAGAACTAATAAAAGTAATTTGAATTTTTAAAGCAGTCTCTTATTAAGAGCGCATCCTTAGCATACAATAAAACTTCTTGACAGTAAATGGAAAATTATGGGTGATCAAAAAATAATGGGTAATAAGGACAAATGCTTTCCCCTTAACTGGCAGAAAAATGAAGAGAAACTAAAAGCATTTATAATTATGTATGTTTTATTTCATTAATTTCATATATATTAAATATGTTTGCATATTAATCACCAGAGAATTATAGGAAGTTCCCATAAAAATGCTTCCATAAGGCCTAGCAAAAAGAGAAAAATGTGACTTCTTTGCTGGGGGGATTACGCTTTCTGACTTCAAGCTCTTCTACAAAGCCACAGTAATCTAGACAATTTTGTACTGGCACAAGAACAGATCCATATATCAATGGAACAGAATAGAGAGCCCAGATATAAACACAAACATATATGGTCAGCTAATATACATTAAAGGAGCCATGGATATACAATGGGGAAACAACAGCCTCTTCAACAGCTGGTGTTGGCAAAACTGGACAGCTACATGTAAGAGAAGTAAACTGGATTATTGTCTATCTCCATACACAAAAGTAAACTTGAAATGGATCAAAGATGTGAATGTAAGTCATGAAACCATAAACTCTTAGAAGAAAACATAGGCAAAACTCTCTTGAATATAAAGATGAGCAACTTCTTCTGAGTATATCTCCTTGGGCAAGTGAAACAAAAGCAAAAATGAACAAATGGGACTACATCAGACTCAAAAGTTTCTGTACAACAAAGGACACCATAAGTAGAACAAAAAGGCTTCCTACAGTATGGGAGATGACAAGGGGTTAACATCCAAAATATAGAAAGAACTCACATGCCTCAACACCCAAAAAACAAATAACCCAATTAAAAAATTGGTGTAGGATATGAACAGATACTTCTCCAAAGAAGAAATTCAGATGGCCAACAGGCACATAAAAAGATGGTCCACATCACTAATTATCAGAGAAATGCAAATTAAAACCACAATGAGATATCACCTCACACCAGTTAGGATGGCCAACATAGAAAAGACTAGGAACAATAAATGCTGGTGAGGATGCGGAGAAAGAGAAGCCCTCCTACAGTGCTGGTGGGAATGTAAGCTAGTTCAACTATTGTGGAAAGCAATATGGAGGTTCCTCAAAAATCTAAAAATAGAAATACCATTTGACCCAGGAATTCCACTCCTAGGAATTTACCCAAAGGAAACAAGATCTCAGATTCAAACACACATATGCACCCCTATGTTTACTGCAGCACTATTTACAATAGCCAAGATATGGAAGCAATATAAATATCCATCAGTAGATGAATGGATAAAGAAGAGGTGGCACATATATACAACAGGATACTATTCAGCCATGAGAAGAAAACAAATCCTACCATTTGCAACAACATGGATGGAGCTAGAGGGTATTATGCTCAGTGAAATAAGTCAGGCAGAGAAAGACAAGTACTAAATCATTTCCCTCATTTGCAAAGTACAGCTACAAAGCAAAACTGAGGGAACAAAACAGAAGCAGACTCAGACTCCAAGAAGGGACTAGCAGTTACTAAAGGGAAGGGAGTGGGGAAGGAGGGAGAAGGAGACTGAGGGGTATTATGATTGGTGCACATGGTGTGGGGGTGGTCACAGGGAAGACAGTGTAACACAGAGAAGACAAGTTGTGACTCTGTGCCATCTTACTACACTGATGGACAGTGACTTCAGTGGGGTATGGAAAGGACTTGATAATATGGGTAAATGTAGTAACCACAATGTTTTTCATGTGAAACCTTCGTAAGTGTATATATCCATGATACCTTAATAAAGAAATGAGAGAAAAAAATTTACTAAGGCAGACCATATCTGGGCTACACAAGTCTCAGTAATTCATCTCACCTTGCTATGCAATGTATACACTTTTACTTTCGTTTTATTGATGAAGAAACTGGGAAAAAGAAAAACAAGTCAATTAGTTGTTAAGAGGCTAAGATGATACTTGAATATGGTGCCATTTTAAAGCTCATAAGATTTACTTGTTATTTAAAATATTGCTCCAGACCACAATGTTCACTTTCTGTGAGGTTCATGAAGTAGACAGATGCAGAGGGAATAGCTGTAAAATAATTAAAAATCTCTAAAAAGCTGGGCTGGCTTCTAAGACTCTAAGTCAGGTTTGCCTGATATATTCTTGATTTATGGTTTTTGTCCTAGCAAAATTGTTAGCAGCATCCCTTTCACTCACATTACTATTCTGGTTTGGACTATAAATACTCTGGTCTAAAATCTAGTAGGCATCTACTAAATTCAAAACAGACTTTTGGAAGTTGCTATACTCTGGCCAGGCACATGGGGAAAAAAAAAAGAAATAGAAATGAGCATTTGAAGAACCTTACCTGGTAAGGCTGACCTTGGGAGATTGGCATCCCAGCTACTTGGGAGAAAGAGGGTAGATATTTGGCCTTGTTTCTTGATGGAATGAATTCTGAGCAATTACCCTTTGAACTACTCAGAGAGCGAGAGAGAGAAAGAACCAGGGAGGGGTTATGGTAATGAAAATTGATTAAGAGACAAAAATCATTCTTCTCATTTGAATGTTTTTAAAGAGATTCAACCATTATCATCAATTCTGACCCTTTCAAACCTAATTCCTGCTCCTTTTTTGATCAAGGATGATAGAGAATAGAACAGAAATACCCCTGAATCTAGCTCTAGTCCCAACTTTTGTATCACTGGCACCATCACAAGACTTTAGTTTTTCCTCCTTTAGTCTGAGAGCAGCCATCATTATAACAAAATACACATTGCAAAATAAGGCAGCAGTCTCCAAAGTAAACACGACATGACAAGATGGTTGAACACCAGCAAAATGATCAGATTTGAATTTAATTTTTGAAAGATTAATGCTCTGAAAATTAAATTCCCTACACTTGGAAGGGAATAAAAAAGTTAAATTCCAAAGACGAATTGGAACCAGAAAATGAAAACATTTAGTATAAATAGTGAAACATTAAAATTCCACATCAATCTTCTGGAGTACTCAAATTGGTGCTGCCATACAATAGAGTTGTGTTACTTTAAAATTTAAAGAGACAGATGGTTTCACTTGATATGAGGAAAACATCCCAAGTTAAGTTATGCTATAATGACTTGATACTGTCTTATATAACATAGTTTTTAAAAATTGTATTATTTTCTATTCTTTAAAAGCAAAAGATGCTGTATAAATAAATCTCTTATTTTACCATGAAATAACATTTAAAATTTGTAAAGATGACAATTTGAATT
The DNA here is from genome assembly GCA_032199065.1 of Smutsia gigantea. Lineage (NCBI taxonomy): Eukaryota > Metazoa > Chordata > Mammalia > Pholidota > Manidae > Smutsia > Smutsia gigantea. The sequence continues at coordinate 42,096 of JAVSCE010011316.1, forward strand.
TTTTTCACATAGCACTGAACCCTAACATACTTTTTAACTCTTAAAATATTTTTTAGAGTTAAAATATTTGAAGAAAAGTTACAGTGCGGTTTTGTTTCTCTTACTGGAATAACCTATATTCAATAAGAAATGTGATCATCACAGCAGGACTTTTACTGGCATCAAGAAACAGCTTCACATTCATTCTTCCTTCTCAGGATTGCTTTGAGTATTCAGGGTCTTTTGTGGTTCCATATGAATTTTAGAACTATTTGCTCTAATTCATTGAAGAATGCCGTTGGTATTTTGATAGGGATTGCATTGAATCTGTAGATAGCCTTAGGCAGGATGGCCATTATGACGATGTTATTTCTTCCTATCCATGAGCACAGGATGTATTTCCATTTATTGGTATCTTCTTTAATTTCTCTCATGAGTGTCTTACAGCTTTCAGGGTATAGGTCTTTCACTTCCTTGATCAGGTTTATTCCTAGGTATTTTATTCTTTTGGATGCAATTGTGAATGGAATTGTTTTCCTGATTTCGCTTTCTGATGGTTCACTGTTAGTGTATAGGAATGCAACAGATTTCTGTATATTGATTTTGTATCCTTCAACTTTGCCAAATTCAGTTATTAGTTCTAGTAGTTTTGGGGTGAATTCTTTAGTGTTTTTTATGTACAATATCATGTCATCTGCAAACAGTGACAGTTTAACTTCTTCCTTACCAAGCTGGATGCCTTTATTTCTTTGTGTTGTCTGATTGCCATGTCATGAATAAAATAAGCTTTAAGACAGTGTACTTTACATTTTGCCATTTTCAGGTTTTGTGCTGTTATAGTCATACATTTTATTTCTTCACAGTGTGATAAACCCCAAAACACATTATCAGTTTTCTCCAAAAGTTAATTATCTTTTAAAGGAATTTAAGTAATAAAGGAAAGTCTTTATTTTACCTGTGCAGTTACCGTCTTTGTGCTTTTCTCTCTTTGTGATGGTCTGATTTCCAGGTGGATTATTTTGCTGCTTCTTGAAGAATTTGCATTAATATTTTTATAATGCATGTCTTCTGTGATGAATTCTTTCAGCTTTTGTTTCTGAAGAATTCTTTGTCTTGATCTTTGAAAGATATTTTCACTGGGTAAAGAATTCTGTGTTTGACATGTTTTGTTTTGCTCCTTTTAGTACTTTAAAGAATTTACTCCACTGTCCTCTAGATTTCATTGTTTCTAACAAGGAATCTACTGTCATCCTTATCTTTGTTCCTCTGTATGTAATGTATCTTTATCCTCTGGATAGTTTTAAGTATTAGTGCTCTTTTTTTTAATTCACTAGTTTTGAGCAATTTAGATATGATATGTCATAGTGTAATATTTGTATCCTTTGTGTTTGAGTTTCATTGGATTTCTGGAATTCTAGGTTTGTACGTTTCATTGTATTTGTATAATTTGGGGCCCTTACTTATATTTTTCTCTTTTCTTTCCCCTCTTCCTTGGTAACCCCTATTGCATGTATATTGAGCCACCTGAAATTTTTCCATAGTTCACCTAAGCTCTATTATTTCCCCAGGATTTATTCTTGGATATTATTTGCTTTTGCTGTAACTTTAATCCACTTATTTTTTTTTCGTATGTAATATCTAACCTGCCACTGATCTCATCCAGTGTAATTTTTACATTTATTCTAGAACTAGTTTAGCCTGACTATTAAAGCAAGACCCTTCTAAGGCTCTACTGAATGCCTCAGATATGCAACTAGGTGTTGTCACTCTTATTATTTAGAACTTAAATGTCTTTTAACCTTGTGTGAGATCTGGGAAATATTTCCCTTGCAATTTTTGGTAAGTATTACTACTCTGGCTTTGCTAAGTCTCATCCTTTGCATGTACTATGTATTGTTCAAAGACTCAAGAGTACTTCTGTGCATATTTCTAGAGCAAATTCTCTTCAGTTTCCACCTATGTAGTACATTGACCTGTAAAATTTAGTTATCTCTATTTCTGTAAATTCCAAGCTCTCTATCTTCAACTCATTAAGACCACAATTCCAGTACAAGCTGGAAGACATACCAGATGCAAGAACCTCAGAGAACCCAAGGAGAATTAATAGCAAAATAAGTAAATAAGTTAATCAATCACTCAATCAATAAATAAGTACTAGATACATCATATTCAAGCCTATTAAACCAGTCAGAAAGAACTTACAAATGACCAAAAGCTACGTGAAGAGGTTCTCGACATCAACATCAGGATTTGGAAACAACCTAAGTGTCCCTCAATAGATGAATGGATAAAGAAAATGTGGCATTCATATACATTTGAATATAATTCAGCCATGATGAAGAAGGAAAATACTGTCCTTTATGACAACATTTATGGGCCCTGAAAGCATTACACTGAGATAAATGATATAGAGAAAGACAAATGCTATATATCACCTATAGATAGAATCTAAAAAAGCTGAATTCATAGAAACAGAGAACAGAATGGTGGTTAACAGGGTCTAGGGGATAGGGATCTGGGTAGATGTTGGTCAAAGAGTACAAATCTTCAGTTATAAGGTGAATTCACTCTGGGGATCTAATGTCAGCATGGTGATTATAGTTAGAAATACAGTACTGCATATTTGAAAGTTGCTAAGAGAATAGATCTTAAATGTTTTCATCAGGAAAAGAAATGGTAATTATGTGACATGATGGAAGAGTTAGCTAAGGCTATGGTGGCAACCACTTTTCAATCTTTAAGTGTATCAAATTAACATATTGCATACATTAAACTAACTAAATTTTATTTATCCATTATATCTCAATATTGGAAAAAAAGTCATAAAGAGAAAATACTAAAAAAAAAACCTTCTATGACTATGTTTATTTATTGCAAGTTTAATACTCAGGGCCCTTTCCTGTTGAACAGTCAATTTTTGATACTTCTATACCTCAACTCTCTAATGGTTAATATACACCAAGTAGAGTTTTAATGTCAAATGCAACCACCAATAAATTCAAACTAAAATTTTAATGTCTCTCCTATTTTTTATTTTTCACAGTCTTGTGCCCAAGTGTATATTCTTTTCCTATATAGACAGACTCCAACCTAGCAGCTTCTTTGATCCCTTTGTGTTTTCTATGATTGTTGAATTCCCACTGGCTTTCAACATTTGTGTTTCTCCTCAGGATTAGGGGCTTTAAAGTCAATGAGGTTGGCTCACCTTTTGTAATTATTCCCAGTTCTCAAAACTCAGACTTTCATATTGGTCTCCCTATCTTCTTCTGTCTCCTTCCAATGGCCAAAACTTAGCCTCACAGGATTTATGCTTCATGACCTAAACCACACATACGATAAAATTAGGTTTTTCCAAGTCTTATTTGCCATGAAATTTACAAAAATCCCAAATTACCAACAAGTAAGTGAATAACCTGTGTTCAAAATACACCAAAACATATAATAAGCTGATTCTGTATATGAGTTTAGCAACCTGACCTGCATCAAAAAACTGTTCTTTACAAAACTAGATGTTCCCAAGTCTATATTTTTATGACAGGATACATTTTGCTGAAATGTTTACCAAATATGATTTCTACCCATGAAAGCACTTCAGAAACCATCTCTGGCAAATGACCAGTGTTATTGTTCTTGAATTAGATATATTTAAAAAAATTCAGTTTGTTATTAATACATGTAAGAAGATAAGCAAAATAGGGTGTTAGTGTATGTTTGAGGACTTGCTTAGAGGATTTTATTATGACAATCTAACATAAAAATCAAAGTGAATATATTTAGATTTTGATGTTGATTATGCTTTGGACAAGAACATAGAATTACACATTATTTGTAAATACTGTAATCTGACAACAATATTGATTTCATTTAAAGTAGACTTGAACATTCTTTTTTAAAGTAGCAGTACGTCTGATTTAAGAATAACAAAGTCCATACTTAATTATATGCTGTGAATAAAACTGCAATATTTCCAGAATCTCTCTCCTGGCTGTAATACATCTCCATATCAATAAGTGTTTCCAAGTGGTTGAGAGAAACAGTCCACCTCCATATCAATAGGTGATTACAAGGAGGGTGGAGAGCAAGTGCGCACCTGGACCAGGGAGGTTTGGTGTGGCCTTTGCAGCTGGGTTTCAAGAGACGTGGGCAAACAGAAGTAAACAACTTCTTGTAGGCAATAAATGGGTTTCTCCTACTTTATTTTTCCCTTTGACTGATTTCTGTTTCAAAGGTTTATTTGTCCTGGGCTGGGAACACATTTTCTCCCCAGAGTTACATAAACCAAAAATGTTACCTCTCCTCTTTCCCACACATACTTGTGTTACAGAATATTAAGATTTGTCTTGCTTCTAATGAACAGGAATGGGAAGAGGGATTATTCCATATAATCCTTATAAGAAGATGTTATATTACTCCTTTCTCTTTCTTCCTTTCTCTCTCTCTCTCTCTCAGTCTTTCTTACCTCTCTCTCTCTCTCCATCTTTTCTTCTATCTTCCTTCTTTCTTTCCTTTTCCTTTTCTTTTCTTTTCTTTTATTTATGGAAAAACCGAGGCTTAGAGAAGTAAAGAAAATGCCTAAATTTCTAAACTAATTAAGAGTAGTGCAAGGACTTATTAAAAATATGTAACTTAACTCTGGAACCTATGCTATTAAGCACTGATTTAGAGTAGTGATGGGATATTGGAATAGACACAAGGCTGCAATGTGTTTATTTCTCATTCACGTGATTCTTTGAGATGATATTTGTCCTTTAAATGCCTTAAAACTTATGCCTTCCAAGAAAAAAACAACATAGTACCCACTAGTAGTTAAAATATATTCAAGAAGGAATATTAATAACATATTTCTTATCTGTCATATATCCCAAAGGGTAGTTTGCCTTAGAACCATGAGGACATTGCTTTCCTTTTTCAAAGGCTGTATCTGAAAAACAGGCTTTCTTTCCTGTTTGTAAGTGCTTAGTCATTAAATATTAAATTCAATTGGGCTATAAGAGTGGATTAAAGTGGATTAAAATAGTCTGTTTTTAATTTCTGTAGCTAATTTATGATCCATCTGGAGCAAATTTCATGGAAATTAAAACCTTAAGTACAGTTTCATGTTTTAACTTAAGTAAATTTAAAACTTTCTTACCTCTTTTTCCAAGAAATGATTACAATTTCACTAGCAATAGAAGAAAAATGACCATATTGTCTAGTACTGGTAAAGGTGTGGTAATATAGATCCCTTACAGACTGACAATAATGTTGACTCATACTGTTTTTATAAAAATCAGTTTGGAAAGGTGTGTCCAGAACATTATAGTTTGATTCGAATTCTAGTAACCTACTATAAAAAAATTAATAAATTCAGTAGACAAATAGTTATTTACAAGGGTATTATCACAATGGTATTAATAACAAGAAGCTGAAAACAACCTAACTATTCCACAATAGGAAATAAATAGGCATTGCACAAATCCACATGGTGGAATATTATGGAGCCATCAAAATGAGTTTTGAAGAAATTATAATGGCATAATTCCAATCATATGATTATATATGTGTGTATAAATAGGCATATGAGTATGTATGTATGTATATGCAAATACTTTTCATGAGAGAGAAAGAAAGAAAAAGAAGATTGGTAGGTGGTGAGCATGTTATATAGATAGGGTGATCTTACAGTCCGTCAACTTTTCCTAGAACTACAGTTTCCCTAGAGTAATTACTGACAGTGCTCCAGTTTACTTGGAAAAGTGTCTCTGGGCAATAAATTATATATGGTCTACCAGAAAAAGGCTTTAACATAACCACAAAGTGGTATAGGATGGAACCATGTTATTTGCACAAGAAATTTGAAGGAAATATAGAATTTAGTCCAATATCTATTATACACCAATCTACTAGAATTTTTAATTACATAATTAAGTCTCAAATATTTGAACTTTGAATAAGCCAATTTTTAAAGATTTCTTAAGTATTTGGAGTAAGAGTCTTACAATTCCAACAGCAACGATTATTAAATTTTGCAAGTACACCGAATGTAAAATAACCAGATTCAATTTCTCCTCAAGGATAGTGAATTGATTTTCCAAATGAATTTCCTCTGTCAGAAATAGAAAAATCTGAACTATATAAACAAATATTTAAAAGATACCACTGAAGATATTATTCTAATAAATTCTAAGCAGAAACGAAAAATATAATGAAATAATTATAAATCAATACAATTTTAAGTATATTTTCTCTACTTCCTATCACATTTCCCTGCACTGCACATTACAAATAAACCCTGAAATTATCGTGTTTTTTCTGGGTACCACATTAAGTCAAATTTAGTCTAAGAATTTAGTTCCAGCCATCTTTCCACTCCCTCCAATGTCATACTGGCCAACGTCTGCATTCTCTTGAGAAATGTAAAGATATCAAATTCCAGGAATGCGTTTGACTGGAACAATGAATGACACAACACTTTAGCTAAGAAGTTTGTTCTTTATTAACAACAGTATTGTATGAAACATGGGGTGGATTGTCTTCAGGCCAGTAGAGAGACAGATGCTCACAAAGCTGATTGCCAGTGAGATGATGGGAGCCAGCACACTCAGGATGGAAGGCCAGCTGCAGGGTAATACCAACTAAACAACGTGCAAATGGATGATTCTTGTTTTCCCTCATGCGCTCTTCATTTTTCTTCAAATGAGAAGCCATGGGCTGTAGTGTGGGATGTACTACATTCATTATATATGTAGTTAGTGCTTTTTGGACCCACTAAGATAGAAATACAGAATGGGAAAATGATCATCAAAAGTAATGACTTGTGGGAAAATTTTTTAATCTGAAAGGTTTAAGGTGATTGCCAACTGACCATAAGTCAGCCATATGATTCGATGACAAAAACACCAAAAGAGGTAATAGAAGGTTGGCATCATAAACACAGCAAGATGAGCCATGATACCTACTGATTCTCTGATTTGTGCTTATTAGCATATGTCTGATATATTGTATTATGTTCTGTAACCCAGGAGTTTGGAGGAACAGTTAAAAAGAAATCATAACACAAAAGCAAACAACCAAAATACGTAATAGCTATAACAACAACAAAGAACACAAAATAGAGCACATGCATAGAGAAGACAGAGTAACCATGCATGCACTGACTAATGGACCTAAGTGTGTTTACCTTGGAGAAAAGACCTAGTGGTGTGGCATAGTTCTCTTCAATAAAATAAAAAGAAGGCATGTAGAAATGAGGCACTTAAGTCTGTGGGTTCCCAAGAGGCAGGCCTAGAAGTTATAGATAGAAGGCCATTACATAGTTACAAGAACATGACAGAAGATACAGGTGCCTGAAATCAAATGAGGCTGTTTTTGAAACAATGCGTTTCACCTGTGCTTTTAAGGTGTTCATAGAGTGTCAATAATCATGCAACATCAATAAAGCTGATATTTCTGAGCACCTATGATGCACCCAGTGCCAAGTGTTCTGCATTTAATGCTTTACAGCCTTCACAGCACTTTGATATTGGTGTTATTAACCCTGTTTTATAGAAGGAAACCAACCTGTCTAAACTCATAAATCCATAAGAAGCAAAACCAAAATTTGAAGCTAAATCCTCTCATTTTATAATCTGACTCCCACTTTCCAGAAGAGATAGAGAGATACGACATGAATCAATTAAATGGCTGAATTAGACAAATTGATGTTATTTCTACCAACACTCCCATTCCCTGCCTCAAAGTTCCTATGGAGATAAGTAAGTTAATTCAATACATTTTAAAAGGCTACCAAAGTTGCTCTCTCCTTATATGATTAAAAAAACATGCAGTTCTTCCACACTGCACACCTAAGGCCAAATAGCACCACACTGAACTGTAAAAGTACTGTGAGAAATCCAGGAAAGTGTAACTTTATCCCTTCCTTCCAGCAACTTTCAGTTTAATCAAGGAAGATCAGGGTTATAGCCATGAGAGGGAAAGGCAAGTCCAGTCTGAGGTGAGCAGAAGGACGAAGGGAGCAGACTTCTTCTGAATTTTGAATTTCTGCAGAGATCCTTAACTCAGGGAGGAAGACCAGTCTCACCAGCCTGGGACATGTTTTCAAGTGCTGTTTTGAAAGGCAATACATGATTCCACAGCCAGATCACATTTGTGCTGTGAATGCTTTAGCCAGCATGGCATTTCCTTGCAGGCAGAGAGTAGAGTCAGGGCTGTCTTTTAAAATACTGGGTTAAGGAGGGCCATTTCCCTCTTGAACCAGATATTTGAAGACAGAAATGAAAAAAAAAAAACTCTGGGAGGAGAGAAAATATTGGAAATCAGAAGTATGGACCAGCCACTACAACAAACACTTTTAAACAGAGTCAATTTCTCATCCACTGGTAGGCAAGTTCCAGTTTACTTAATTCCTTTCAAAGTAGTAAAATAGGTGGGGTGGAGAGCAGAAATGGAAGGAAGGTGAGGTTCCTGGGAATATAAAGAGAGCCTTCAGTGATGAAACTCAGAGAGAACTTGACCCAGGGCCACATTTGCCTGCTTGTTTCTCTGGGGGTGTTGACTGACAAAAAAATAGATTCTGTTAGAATGCTAGATCCAGTCATCTTAGAAAAGTAGAAGGAGCTCATATGAGCATAAACACACTTTGTTGGGACAATATTTTCCTAGAGATGAAAAGGAGTGGTGAAGATTATTTTGAAAATATTATATTGGTATGTTTTAATGTTACCTTTAAAAAGTCGTGTTTTCAAACTGTTTTTCTAAAATTTTAGTCACACAGAAAAGGAGGTGGGTGAAACTTCCTTGGAAAAGAGGACGCTCTGACATAAATGATGTCTTAGCCTCACTGGAAAAGAAACTGGACAGACGGCTTGCCTCTAGCATCCTGTGGATTTGCAAGAGCAGAGAAGATGTGGAGAAAAGTGGTGTTGCTTATACATTCTGGCCTTTCCATTCTGGATAATGTCTTAGAAAGGGAGACCTGATAGAGAGGTAGAAGAGGAAACCGAAAATCAGTGTTCCCACTTTCACTTGAGATTCTAGCAGGAGACACCCATTGCTGGATGCCACAGTCACACCGCCTCACAGCAAGCTGGACAGCCATGACAGACAGATAAGGGGAAGGGAACATTTTTAGGCAGAGAGAAAGAACCTGAGTTTTGTTTGTTTTTAGTTGCATTATACTGAATTGACCAAATTAGAATAAATAGTTTTTGATTTCCCATGTGGCATGGGGACAGACGAGGTGTTCAGATGAGGTATAGAAATCAAAAACAGTACATTTTTTATTTGTTCATCTGAATGTGATAAACCATTGTCAGATCCCCAAATGAATCACTAGAGAAAAACTGATAGCTCACACTAAGTGGGTTTGACAATTTGAGTGTCCTTGAGGGTTCTAATATTATTTAAAGAAAGAACACAGTGTCATTAGACCACAGATTAATAATGTTAATAAAACCACCATGTGAAAACTATTTCTTCCTTTCTTCCTATGTACCATCCCTTTCTAGAAGAAAAATGAAATGGCAACATTCCTTTAAGCATATAGATAAACTGCCTTCCTGATGTTCTTTAGTTCTGGTCCTGCCAACATTATTCATGACTTTACAGCTTTTCTACAGTTTCAGAACCAATACTCATCTAAAATAACCTGCTCAGAAACACCCAGGCAGAAAAGTAGTGAATCTCTGACCACCATCTTTGCTTCTAGCCAAAAGTATATCTAGGAAAAAGAATGATGAAGGCAAAATTTATTGTTGGGAGCTCCACCCAACACATTTAAACAGTACCCTCCCCTTTTCACATTTCCTCTCTGTATTCACTTCCCTGCTCCCATCAATTTAACCGTCTCCCAGCCTTTAACTGATTACATCTCACTGGACTGTTGGATCCAGTTTTAAAGGAATGTCAGGGATCTGTATAGTCTTCTATGGCAGCCATAACAAGTCACAACAAAATTAGCTGCATAAATGAAGCAAATTTATTTTCTTACAGTTGTAAGAAAGTGGCTCTGAAGTCTAACATGGGTCTCACTAGGTTAAAAATCCATGCACCAGCAGGAACTGTTCCTGTTCCTTTTTGGAGGCTATAAGGGAGATTTCTTTCTTTACTCACTAGGGAGGATGACAGAATTTAGTTCCTTGCAGTGGTTGGACTGAGGTGCTCGCATTCTTGTTGCCTATGAATGAAGGTCCCGGTATCAAGAGGCATCTGCATCCTTTGGATTTTCACCCCCTTCCTTTATCTTCAAAGTCAGAAATGCTGGGTAGAGTCCCTCTCACATTTCAGATCTTTCCATTCTCTTTTTTCATCACAGCTCTCTGCCAAGCTGGAGTAAATTCTCTGCTTGTAAGGGTTCATGTGATTAAACTGGGCCCACCTGAATAATCTGGAATACTCTCTTTCAATTTTGGCATGTATAGTGACATAGTCACAGATTCTATGGTTTAGAACTGGTACATCTTTACAGAGCCATTATTCTGCCTACTACAGGCAGACATTAATTGTTCTTCTTCCTTACCAGTTAAATGACAGGACTAAGAAAACATTGCATTTCCAGTTTAGAAGTGCTGCTTTCATAATAACATGCTGATAATAACCTACTTTTCATTGACATTTACATTTTTCTCTTCCTTTCAAAGCATACTCTCAGCTTTTCCAATTTACCAAGAAGTTATAAGTCCATACATGCATCTTTGTAAAATAAACAAAGGACACCATTTCTAAGGAAGCTGATTATTTGTAGTTTTTATTTAAATGATCTTGATTTCTTCATTCCATATGTTAATGATTTGGGGCATAGTGATTTTTTACAGGTGGATGCATTTACAGTTGGCATCACAAGAGGGCTCCCTCAAATCCAGATATTGTTTATAGGGCATTGTAACTTCAGTATATCAGAAACATCCCAACATGTAGAATCATGAGGTGGATGCTGTGATGTGCCATCAAAGACTCCTACCAGAAATGAAACGCTTATGTCTGCAACTGCTGGTAGTGCTGCAGGAAGACTGCCCTTAGCCCTCACTTTCAGCTCACCCTAGGGACACCTAGATACCACACTCAAGGTGGAAGGCCTTTCCAGGGGCATGTGACATCCAGTGATTGATTGACATGGGGTATAAAGGCTCAGCCCCCTTGTCCAACTCAGGACAAGTCTGAAATGCCATTCTTGCTTCTCCTGTGCTCCTCAAGAGATTGATGTTGGAGTGGTTAACCTACAGCTCTATTTTTCTATCTTCTCTATCCTAATTCCATCATCCCTCTTCCATAGGTGTTGATCCCAAGCATGCTCCCTTTATATTAAACTCTCTGTGTGCTAAACTGTGTCTGGTTGTCTGGGTCAGACAATCTGCAACACTCAGTAAAGCTTAAAGCTTTACAAGCATGAAAAAAGATTATGTTGGTCATTACTGGTCTGCATGGAAATAGATGCAAATTGAAGTCATCTCAAATATTAAAAAATGAGGATGACTATGAAAAGATGTTTTTGGAAAATGTAATTAAAAATCTCATATTACATAACATACAATAATCTAATAAGGCAATCACATTTTTGTGATTAGATATAACAATGGCATAATTTATCACAAAGGTTTGTTCTATCATGTTATCTCCATAACTTAGTGCAGATACATCATTGTCTTTGTTATTAGAACAATTCCTTAATGGTGGTGTTTCAAATCTGCTGTCGAGAGTTATTTTATAGACAAAAACATATAAAGTCATACTGGTATAAAATATTATTTAGAAATAGATCAGTTAAAGTTATTTTGCTCAATTTTGTTAGTAATGTAAAACAAGGTAGGCATTCTGTGAGATTACTGTAAAGGCTTTTAACCTGCTGAAGAGTTTATGATATTTTTCTACTTTTCAACAGAAAGGTGTCATGATCCAAATCCACATGTATCCACAGGAGCAACCTGAGAACAGCATATGATATTATCTATCAAAAGAAGGAAGAGATGAAAGGTAATACCAAAAGCTAGGACACTGTTGCAATTGAGAGGTATTGAGGAAATGAACCAGGGAAGAAAGAAAGAATAGGTGGGGAAGGCACTGTAACAGAAGATGAAAGAGGTCTTGTCAATTTATTCAATGTATGAAGCATGTTCAAGAGTTAAACGCAACTTTGAGGTTTTGATCTTAAGTGACATGCCACCACCAAACAATTAGAGAAGTAAAGGAAAAGCTGCTTGAGATTAAAGATGATGTTTTTGGTTTTAAAATCTTGAATTACAGATTTAAACAAATCTAGCAGTGCAGCATGGCAACTGTTTAAGTAGTTTGAATAGCATTGTACTTAAGATATTTCATGGATTTAAAGCAGAAACAAGTAACTGACTTTGAACAGTACAGATAATTTAAATGGAGTTTTTTTTTCTTTGCTGCAAATGAGTATTCTGTTAAAACTATTAGACAAAGAGTAAACAGAGTAATTTATTGTAATGCTTTCTTCAGTGGAATGCAATTACAAATTCAACTAAATATAACACTAATATCTTCTCTCAACTATCCTCCCAAATAACAGAGAGGGACGGTATAATTAATTTACAAGAGTAGATAACGCAAAAGAGCAGCTATTCAAACACATGTATTAGGACTTGGATTTGTTTTTCTAATGGAAATGATTGCTCTTCTGGGATTGAATTACATCAAACAGAAATCAGAATTCAACAGTGGGGGCTTAACTAAGGAGAAGCTGGAGAACCAGATTCATTCAAGCTCTTCTCGGTGACTTCAGGCCATGGGACAGAACTAAGGGAACCTGAGCCTGCACAGCCTTTCCTTGCAGAGGCGTGGCCAAGCTGTGGGCAGAAGGGAGCTGACGTGGGGTGCCAAAGTGCCCACAGCTCTGGATATTTGTGATACATCAGACTTGTTTGGGTTATAACATTACCTTTATATTACTTACAAAGAAAGTGTGTGTAAGTCAAATAATTATTATTTTGTTTTTAAAAAGAGAAAACATTGAAAGAGAAGGCTTAACTACAATTTCAAGATTTTTTTCTGATACAAGTACTGCAACACCTGCTTTTTTCTCTTTGTTGTTTGCATGAAGTATCTTTTTCCATCCCTTCACTTTTAGTCTGTGTATATCTTTGGGTTTGAGGTGAGTCTCTTGTAAGCAGCATATAGATGGGTCTTGCTTTTTTATCCATTCTGTTACTCTGTGTCTTTTGATTAGTGCATTCAGTCCATTTACATTTAGGGTGATTATTGATAGATATGTACTTATTGCCATTGCTGGCTTTAGATTCGTGGTTACCAAAGGTTCAAGGGTTGCTTCTTTTCTGTCTAACAATCTAACTTAACTTTCTTGTTAAGTTATTGTAAACACCACCTGATATTTCTTTATTTCTCTCCCTTCTTATTCTTCCTCCTCCATTCTTTATATACTAGGTGTTTTATTCTTTGCCTTTAGTTAGTATTTGGATGGTCTGCTTTCTTTGCTATGATTTTATTTTCTCTGATGACATCTTTTTAGCCTTAGGGTGCTTCCCTCTAGAGCAGTCCATTTAAGATATCCTGTAGTGGTGGTTTATGAGAGGCAAACTCTCTCAACTTTCGTTTGTCTGGAAATTGTTTAATCCCTCCATCATATTTAAATGATAATCGTGCTGGATACAATATTCTTGGTTCGAGGCCCTTCTGTTTCATAACGTTAAATATATCATGCCATTCTCTTCTGGCCTGTAAGTTTTCTGTTGAGAAGTCTGATGATAGTCTGATGGGTTTTCCTTTGTAGGTGATCTTTGTTCTCTCTCTAGCTGCCTTTAATTCTCTGTCCTTATCTTTGATCTTTGCCATTTTAATTATCATGTGTCTTGGTATTGTCTTCCTTGGGTCCCTTGTGTTGGGAGATCTGTGGGCTTCTGTGGACTGTGAGACTGTTTCCTTCCCCAGCTTGGGAAAGTTTTCAGCAATTATTTCTTCAAAGACACTTTCTATCCCTTTTTCTCTCTCTTCTTCCTCTGGTACTCCTATAATGAGAATATTGTTCCGTTTGGATTGGTCACACAGTTCTCTTAATATTCTTTCATTCCTAGAGATCCTTTTATCTCTCTCTACCTCAGCTTCTCTGTATTCCTGTTCTCTGATTTCTATTCCATTAACAGTCTCTTGCATCTCATCCAGCCTGCTGTTAAGCCCGTCGATCGCTTGTCTGATTTCTGCATTGTCTTTCCTCACTTCCCTCACTTCCTCCCTCAGCTCTTGCACATTTCTCTGTAGATCCATCAGCATGGTTATGACTTTTGTTCTGAATTCTTTTTCAGGAAGACTGCATTTCCATCCCTTCAGGCTCCCTCTCAGGGGTTGTCTCGTTGATCTTAGTCTGGACCATATTCTTCTGTCTTTTCATGGCTATAGAAGTGGTCGCTGGTATTTGCCACGTATGTCAGCTGGGCTCTTTAAGACTTTAAAAAGAAAAAGAGAGAAAGAAAGAAAAAGAAAGAAAAGAAAAGAAAAAAGAAAAAACAAAACAAAAAAAACCAAAAACAGCAACAAAAAAAACCCACCCACCGGGCGTAGATTCTGTGGGGATGCTGTAGGTGGTACTGTTGCTCCACTATTTTGCACCCGTGGCCTCGCCACTCTGCAGGGCCCTTTACAGTCTGGCCGAGGTGGGAACGAATGGGAGGCTGTTGATCTTTGTGGGAAGTCTAAGTGTGGCCACCCTTTCCCAGTCACCAGATAAGGGGTCTGAAACTCCCCAGGCCTCCCAGCCTGCTGGGCTGAGTGTGCCGGGGCTGTCCAGCTCCTCCGCTGGGCTCCTGTCTCTTTAAGACTGCTGAAAAAAGCGCGAGGTTTTCTTATTTTTTTTTCCTTCCCGGGAGTTGGCTGCAAGGACCCTGGCTCATTCCCCGCTCAGATCCTGCACCCTCTGTCTCTCCAATCTCCACTACACTGCATGATGTGTGTCAGCGCTCCCCCCGCAGATCACCGTGACTGGTTATTTCACGGGGTGTACTTCCACTCCCCTTCTGGCTCTGAATCCTCTCCTCCCGCCAGTGCGCTGGGGTGGCTGAGTGCTCGTGTCCTGCTGGGTCGTGGCTCCATATCTTACCCACCTCACAGGGTGCCATGTCCTCTCAGGTGTAGCTGCATGCTGTGCGCTTTCCTGTGTATTCTGGTCTGTCTTTTAGGAATAGTTGTATTTGCTGTATTTTCATAGATACATATAGTTTTCGGCAGAGATTTCTGCTGCCCTCCTCACGCCACCATCTTCCCAGAAGTCCAAGATTTTTTTAAGTGGCTTTTTGGTAAATGACTTGAATCCTGCTAATTACAAATGAGATTTTTTGTCTCAAACCATCTCGGATGACATATAAAATGAAAATATTTTATTCAAATTCAAAATATGTATTTAAAAGTAATAGTGCTACATTATATGTTTTATAGTATTATACTTAGCTCTTTAGGAGGAAGATGTTTTCGACTGAAGAAGAAATTAAGATGATTTCTTAAATACACTTATTTTAGTTTTAAGATACCAATTTTTAAGTGGAAGTGTTTACACTTACCCAGGATAACATTAAATTCAATAATGGTTAAGTCGCCAGTTTTCAATATTCGACTTTAGTTCTTCTTTCCTCCTTTTCAATTTCCCTAGTCTCCTAAAACAGGTACATAATTGTTACATATGTGCCTAAGTGCAGATGCATATGCTCACATGTGCACACATGTGCACACACACACTCCTTGTATTCATGTGGATGTGGAAACATTATGCAGGCTGCAACAATGGCCCTGACATTCATTCTTCAATGAACTGAATACTGAGACTAATATTTAAAAGGAAAGGAAAACTTAGGCTCCTTCTTTCACTTACAACTGGCCTCTCTCTTCCTCTTTTTCCCAAATACAAACTCAGGTTGGTTTTAAAAGGATGTTTCTAAGAATAACAACTGAAGACAGTTTTAAGAACCTAATTGTAATTTTCAGAATATAATTAAGCAGGTTTTGCTTTACATTTCTTTTTGAATTATTTTTCTTTCACAAATGAGAGAAAAATCTCAGACATGAAATTTGCCAAGGGGGGTACCCAGATGTTATGGGATTACCCACCCTTCCATTTTAGATTACAAATACTGAAGGAGGGAGATTATTCTGTGAGTTAATATAAAATTCTATAAAGTAAGTTGACTTTCTCTCTAATTTATTTGTTTAATGATAATTTTTTCTATTAACTCATGTTAGACTATATATCAGAAACCAAATCTTTTTAGTGTCAATGGTAGACTTCTGGATGCATAATTTCTTCAGATTCTCCCCCTGGACTCCCATTGGTTATACATTGCCTGACTGGAGGAGTAGGTTTTCTTTCAATTTACTGACTTTGTATTAAGTACCTAAGTTTTTCCTGGATTTGAACAAGTAAATCTTGACCTGTAAGATATTGCTGGTACCCACTATGTATTTTTCTTATTTATCTGACTAGCAGCAAGACTACATTTCCTTGCCCTTTGCATCTAAGTAGTTCCAACACCATTATTTCTCACCCATAGAATGTGAGTGGAAGTGACTCAGGTCATTTCCTGGCTGTGGTGGTTAAAGGCAGGTGTGCTTTCTCCATGTCCTCTCTCTTTTCCCATTTGTTAGCTGAAGAGAGAGAACTTCAAATATCTAGAAGACAAAACTGCAGGCTGGTAGGAGCCCAGGTCCTTAAATAACTGTGTAAAGCAGAGAGACCCCTTTCCTGACCTGCTCATGACTGATGTTAGTAAGAAATAAAATTGTATTACTAAGCACTGAGATATGGAAGACATTTTTTACAAGATTCAGGAAACTCAAAATAAGGCAAATATGAGCCCACCTACTACATGAAATTAGAAAGATTCAGCAGCATATAAAATGCTGTATTAAATTGAATATGCTTAGCCAAATAATTTTTAATATACATATTCTGGGTTTCAAATACTATCAATGGTTTTTGTTCTGATAGTCAATGGTCTTCATCATACAGATTAAAGCTTTTTATTTGCTTTAAATTTCTTCCTATAATCTTACCATTAAACTACAACTGCCAAAGAATAAATCTAGAAACAAAGGATTTAGAACAAATACACATTTTTTTTTTAAAGATTGAGATTTCCCAAAACAAAAAGAAAAGGAAAAAAGAGTTTCCATGAGATTTTCAGATAATGGATATGTCAAGAAGTGACCCAGTTGCTAAAATTAACTTCCCACCCAAATCAATTCAGAAAGTTATTTTTATATATCAAACCATTACTGGTGTCAACATTTTTGATGGTAGAATAAAGCCAAATTAACCTTTTATAAAGATTATATTATTGTACCATATAGCTCGTTCTTATGGTTTTTAACAAAATTTTATGTGATATAAAGCCTTACAATTAAAGATAATTTCTTGAAGTAAAAATTCACATTGATTACTTCAAGCACTGATTATATAAAAATCTGTCTTCTTCAGTTACTCCATCCTCTCTAACTTTTCTAAACCAATTTTTAAAAAATTATATGCAATCAGTATATTCATCTGTACTTCATATGTGCTTCACATGTATCACTTACTTCCCCAATTAGGCTTTGAGCTACTTGAAAATATCCAGAATCTAATACTTTGTATTCCCTGAGGCACCTAGCAAAATGCTAGACATATAATAAGCACAAAATAAACATATGCTTGTTCTTCTTGAAGAACAGATTTACTTTAAGAATTGATTCTCAATGCCTAGGATTGGCTGTCACTGTGATTGGCTAAGCTCAGGATCTTGTCTTTTTGCCATGTCTTCATCAGAAGGAAGAATCAACATGGCAGAATGCTATTTGTATAAGGAAAATCAAAAGAAAAATCAGCTAACATTGTCCAGTTTCCAGTGAAGCTATAGGCTAATGAGAAAAATTGTATACATGTAACCCTGAGAGTGGTACTGGGAAAATGCATTTTTCTAATTTTATATCATTAACACTTTGAAATATATTTAGTCATGGAAGTATGTGTTTTATTATTCCAAAATAAAAATATTTTAAAATTCCTGTTTTCACATTTACTGTAAAGTCTAATCATATACATATTGAGTTTCTATAAATACTTTAAAACATTCCCTCCAGCAATCCATGACTTTAGTCTAACTAGAAAAATAACATTACAAGGAGTCAGGTCAATTTGTGGCATCTCAACTGTTACTCTTCCTTTAATCCTCATTATTGTCTTCTTGTTGAGTTTATAAAATCCTAGAATTCAGAAGAACATCAAACCATGGAGACTACAAGTTTACAATAAAAGAAATTGACCATTGATAAGACTTTGCTGAAAGTAAATTAGTAATACCATATTACCACCTTAAGGAGAAATTATTGACTATTTCATTATACAATTTAACTAGTTCTCTAAATCTCACATTTTCACTAACACATCTGGGCTTGATTCACACAATAATATATCTATATATAACTGATTAAAATCTGATCAATATGGAAAACAGTTTTCTAATTGTAAAAACATGAGTTTATATATTCTTTCAAGCACATGTGCATAATTTCATGACATATTTTATAAGCCCCAGATATAAACTTGGGGGAGTACATAAATATTTGTTGAGCATTGACATCTATAAGGTGAAAAGGAAATAAATGCTCAAGCGCATGGAGGTTATAGCTATTCACTAAGCAGGTGACCAAGTTCGTCTCTACAACTTTTCATAGACCTGTGTAGGTTCTGTTGAAGTAATATTTTTATTCAGATCCAGCAGACCTGCAGGGCCCTGTGAAAGATGCTTTCCTATACAGCAGCTTTTTCAGCGATTCACAATTGATAGACCATGGCACACCAGTAAACCATGAAGAAATTATAGGAGTGTTGCCTAAAATATCAGTCCCTTATCCTGTGGAGTGGCTGGAGGAGCCAGCTCTAGGGAGAGTCCACAAGGCCACTTGCCTCTTTGGGTTCTTCGAGGGGCTGCCCAAGAGGAACAGATTCATAGGCATGCTCTTCAAGTTGCATTGTTAGTGAGTGCAGAGAGCCACAACTATCGGCCACCATTCTGTGGTAGTGCCCAGGCATGGCCGTGAGGCGCTTTGTCCTGTGACACATCCCTCCAGTCTGCAGTAGCAACTATGCTTAGTTGTTTAAGTCTTCATAAGAAATACATATAGCTATTTCATGTAGGGAAAGTTAGATTGTGTGTGTGTTGTACACTCTCATGAATACTTTTAATTTTCCTTTTCATAATTATAGTGCATAGGATTTTTCACCATGTTATGTTGCAGGTAGATACACACAAACCTCTTCTATTTTAACCCCAGTGTGTCATATACATTTAATATTCCATAAAAGACATGATGTGAAAAATACTGGGAAGTTTCTCATTATTTTAATATTAACAAAAACAAATACATATATTGGTTTCTATTAATATTTAAATGTCAAAAGTGTGAATTCCATAGGCATGTGGGAGCAATTTAGATTTACAGCTTATGAGTTGATGGTTATCTTAAAGTTTGAAGACTTAGTCATCATTTATCAGCCCATAGTACTTATAGGGCACTTCACAGGCCTTATGCATAAGATATTATTTATGACATTGCAACAATGAAAAAGGTATTATTATTCCCATTTCATAGATATCTGAACCAGGTGATTTCTCAAGGTCACAGAGCCAATAAACTGAAGCTGAAATCTAAACTATGGTTCTTGCTCACGTTACTCTCTCCAAATTTGTAGTTATATTAACCTGAATTTCTATTTAAATGTCATGAATAGCTTACAGCATAAATTCCCATTATAAATCAAGTAATAAAGAGCACATTTAACAAACATCTCTAATCATTATTGTATTTGTTTTTCAATTGCTTCCTTTCCATAGGATTTGTTTCTGTCAATTTAATCTTCCTAAAAACTCATGCTTTGTTTTACTGCCAACTTTTAGGGGTAATAAATGGAAGGTGGGGAGGATGGAGGGAAAAGACTTGAAATCATTACATCAAGTAAGCTTAGTGCCTCAGCTAAACCAAGAAATCAAATTGAGGCAATGTCCATTACTTCTGGTGGACAATTTCATGTAAGAAAAAAGTGAAAACTTTCTCTTTGCCAAAATACTTTGATATTTCTAATCTGAATTATAACTCTGATCTGTTGATATTGTGTACATATGTTTACAGAAAAGTGTTTTGTATGACCAGTTAGGTTTCAAGACTTTAAATATTATCTGTTTGCAAAAGTTTTTCTTGCTAAGTTATGACCACAGTTGACACAGCTTTTCTTATTCCTTTGTCCTATTAGTTCTAGTAATCATTCTCACTGGACCATGAAAAAGTAAATTTCAATTATCAAATTGTCCAGTAGGTATCTACATTATGTTCTTTGGGAGCCAGAAGATAAATTAGAAAGAAATACAGATCACCAGTATCTCCAGAAGAGACATGACTTGCACAATGTCACACAGTAAGTTAGTAGCAGACTTGTTTAACGTCACCTCTCTTAATACTGTATCATTGCTCTTGCTGTCAGTAGAGTGAAAATAGCTTCACTTGTCTGTGAACTAGACAGTTTGGTTTACTGAACACTTAATGGGAGTGAGCATTAAACTAACATTCTTTCTTCTTTCATAACAAGGTTGGTGAAATAGAGCCTCCTCTACTGAACCCTTCTTGATTGAACAGAAATGAATACAAATTGCCTTGCCCTGCTTCTAATTCCAGAGGGCAACTTGTATTTCCACAGGGCTAGAAGTCATGGGAAGCTCTGCAAAGGCTTTGAATAATCATAGTACCTAATGCTATGACTCCTGACTTCTCTGAGTACAACTTCTTAAAATAATTCAAAATATTTCAGCAGCAACATTTTAAGCATTATGATTTTTCTACTACTACACACAAATGATTATTTATTACCTGGGTTTTTTTTTTAGACAAATCTCATCAACAGAGGCTAAGGAACATTATACCGTTCTCTTGTGGAATTGCCTGTTGGCCACCATTTTGTACAGTATAGACTCATAAATATCAGCAATCACTGGTCTAAGACTAATTTTACAAATGGAGGAAAAAATTTCTCAGAGAGTTTAGTGATTTGGGCAAGTGACCTCTTTTAGAGCTACGTATATGACTATTAACTTCTAGAAGGGGCTTTTTTTTATCCCAGCACACTTTCTGCATCATTATATTGGTGCTTTGTAGATAAGAAATGCAATAGGATGTATAAGATGCAAAGAACTTCATATTTCTATTGACTGCTGCTTTAGCAAGTATTGATTGTTTATCAGTACCACAGTTTATTTGGAACATAGTCTTTGCAGCTGAAACTTTTGGGTTTGGATCCATCTCCTGCAATATTACAACATGTACAAAAGGCTTAAAATACATAATTAGAGACAAAATGTTCTGTTGGTAACTACACAAATTAGGTATACTATTTTTCCATATAGTGCATGAAAACAATATATATATAGGTATAACATGTACAAGATTAAAAAATACTCATTTAACTGAATGTAAAGGCAGTGTTTATTGTAAGATATACCATTATTTCATATAATACTAAGGGGAAAAAAAGCAAGACAGCTATGCCAAAATGCTAGATATAATCAACAACAGACATACTAATACATCAGAAATAATAAAATATGAAGAAATATGTTGTAAATTCTCAAAATATGCTGTATCTTTCTCTATTTACATATAAAAATAGACGAAGGGACGGATAACTATGTACCAGGGACTAGGTTCACCAATGGTATAACTAGGTATAGCCTCATTCAATTCTTACAGCTGTCCTTTGAGTTAGGTACTCTTTTTATTCCATTTTACAGATGAAAGAGCTGAGATTTATAAAATTACCTTCCAAATTCATATTCTTTCAATAAAAATAACGAGTATATTCATTGATAATTTGTTAGGCAATTACAATTCTGCCAGGTGACCTGCGAAAATTAAGTGTTCTCCTCAGGTGCATTACATCTAGGTGAGTTACCAAGTCACCCACACTGGGACCAAGCAGAGATCCCACATCTTAGCACAGTCTAGTCCAAGGCTGGCTGGTCCATGATCATATACTGAGTTTTTGTCTAATGCCCTTTTATGACCAAAACAAAAAAAGACGAAACAAAGATTCCCTTCAAAGGACTGAAAATCAAACTAAGTCCAATTTTAATGCCTTTACAAAGTAAAAAGGAAAAATTAAGCATGATTTTCATATACTTTTAGCACATTATTTTTTCCATTTCTTTCCTTTTACTTCTGCCCCCCAGAAAAACAATAAAGTCAGTTAAACTTGAAGAATGGGAAAGCTCCAGCTATACACAAGAGATATTCAAATCTCTTCATTTTTATGATTAGGGAATAGGAAGGTTTCTGTTTTGTTTTATTTTTCTTAACACCATGGGTGGTTTTAGCAAATTCAAGTTATTTGGGTTTTGGGCACTACTTCTCATGTGGTGTTTATATGAAAAAAAGTAAGAAAGAAAGAAAAGAAAAGAAAGAAAGGAGAGAAAGACACATATACACACATCAAACTAGTGTGCATGCCAGAATATTACAAAAAATTCAAACAGAATTGGGAGCTTTTGCACCAAAGGACATGTTTACTGAAGCAGAAAGTATCCTCTGTGTGAATAAGCTTCCCCAAAATATCTTGGCATAAATGTGCTTAAACTCATTTAGAGTACCACACACTCTATGAGCTCTCCGTGCTTGTCAAGTTCCTTGCACTACTCTTCAAGCTACCTCCTCACAGTATTACTCTATTTTGCAATACTTGTTGGTAACAGGAATTCAAAATTTCAAAACCTAATCAATATTTAAAAATTCAATATTCATTATCGAAAATTATCATTTGCTGTCACTGTTTTAACAGTTTTTAAAATCAGAACATCTCTAAACATCAATTTATTTTGTAGAAACATACCCTAAAACAAAGTTCAAATACGTCCATGAGTCTTAATTTAGTAATATAAATTATTCTATTTCTATTTGTCTTACCACCTGGGAATATTTCGGAAGTGCAAGTTCAAATGTCTTTTCTTTTATTTTGTGTTTTTGTCAGTCTTGGGAAAGGAGCAACAGGGATTATAGTAAGTTGAAAATCAACTGAGAACCTCAATTAATTTGTTCCAGACAGGGCCAGACATTCTCCAGGTGACTCTAGTGTGCTAGTAGGTTCATGGACCATTGACCTGTACAGTGAAGGATTGTCAGGAGTGGTGCTAATTAATGCAGATAGACTTCATGGAATCTAAGGCAGGGTTCTGACTGAGCGTCAGTAAAGACTGAAAACTGGGATATATGAAAAGATGGAGAGACCTAAAAAGTCTTGTCTTGTCTTCTTTGCTTCTTCCCTTCTTCTTACTTTTATTGTATCTCCCTGTGTTTTTTCTGCTACTTAGTCTACAAGATTGAAGTGGAGCTACTAGTACTTCTGAAGTTCAGAAGGTCAGCATGTCAGCATTTCACCAAGATTAATCTGGAACTTCTCAGCTTCAAATACAAACTGACAGAAGTGTCGCTCTGGCTATTACAGAGTCACACACTCACCCTTAAACCACTCAACCATGGCCTGAGTTTGGGAGTATGTTTTGTTTGTTAGCTGCCCTCTCATGAGTCTGGGTATAAGAAGACCAGTCAGGGGAGAAATAGGTGAAGAAAACCCCAAGATATTGACAAAAGAACTTGTTAATTTGACACTAATGCTCTTAACTTAAACCTAGGTACAGTGGTAGATTAGGACCTGGGTATATGCGCTTCAATTCTGAGTATACAAATAAAAAGCAACTTGAAAATGGACCTAAACTATTAATTTCATTAACATTCTATCACTAATTATCTTCATATCCAGATGATGTGTTTCAATGGAACACTGCCTCTTCTTTGAGGACTTTCTTGATCATTAATGTTAATCCCTCTTCCAAAACTATATACACATACTGATTATACCGCTTAGTAGAACTATTATTTTGTCTCTGTTATCATTTATAATTATAGAATATTTTTCCTATTAGACAGTTTAAAATTACAGTTCTGGAACAATAGGAGAACGTGATAAGTAATCCCTAGCTAAGGCATACCCACATTTTATTCAGCCAGTCTGGGGAGGCTTCTTTAAGAAAATAAATGAAAAATTAAACACATAAAATTAAGTATGAAAACTATTTGTTTGTACAGATTAAAATAAATCACAGTAAATTACAAGTTTTAAAAATATGACACATGTGCATATCAAAAATTTTGGAAAATGACAATTTTAAAATTTACTGACAGGCATACCTATATAATGGTTTATTCTCCATGTTTTAGCTCATATGCTTTGATTGCCTTTTGATATTCTCTATTTAGAGAAAGAAAGATAATTAATTTTTTTAGCATGCTTGACAACTTTTTAATTGAATGTTAGGTTATAGGAAACATAATCTAACCCAGAGAAATAGTCAGCGTCTGTAGTACTACTACAAAGTTGTGGGCTATATCCACAGAAATTTTGACCAATTCTGTTTCATTTTGATTCTTATAAAAAACTGGCATAATATCTGGAGCAATAACTATACACAACATTATCAATTATGTATGTGACATGGATGAACTTCTGTTGGCCAGGTATAAATGAAAACCAAATTCTCTGCTTGTACCTTTATATATCTGGTGACAGGAAGAATTTCAACAGACTGGACTCTGCTTCTCTATGTTCCAATTTTTTAAATCTCTCCTATCATCTACATTTCATTGGCAGATGCCACTGGGCAAGTTAATTTTATCTAAACCTTCATTTGACAACTCAAGATATAATCAGCAAAGCAGTCAGGAAGGAATATTCCCAAATGTTATTTGCATTTAGGGAATGATAACAATAACCTTAAGTAAATACTCAAATGACTGCAAGCCATGATATCTGTCAGTAGGTGCCAAATAATTTTATCTTTAGCTTCCCCATAGCTGATCCTCCAGAATGGCTACAGCCATTCTAATATCGCTGTATACAATGAGAAAAGCGACTACAGAGATACTGAGAAGTAGGATACCCTGGACTTAGTTGATTAAGATTTCACAAAACACAGGATCATGTGAGAGGATTCTAGGGCTTCTGGTAGCATGGGCCTGTGTAAATGAAGGGCCACAAACTTTAGTCCTCATTAGTTTCCTGCTACATCCCCTCCAGGACTAGCTTATTTTTTGTTTGGTTTTCATTGATTAGAAACATGTATTTATGAGGAATTAATCAATGAAGGTTATGTTGTCCTGAGCAGCTCTGATGTTCTGTGGTAGATTTTGCAAAATGGGGAGTAGAGTAACAGAGATGAGACCTCATGCTCTCTCCTCCACTTTCGAATTAAGTAGGACACTAAAAAGAAGTGAAACAAATATGATGATTATGCAATTATTTCTTTCTTTATGGGGGAGATTTCACATTTGACTGGCAGAGGCTGATTTTGTTGGTATGGCGGTGTAGAAGTGGCATAAGGATGGGAATGCAAAATCAAGACCGAGCCCCATGGAACTGAAATCTAGAGCAACAAGGGTATAATTCCAGAATCATGATTTCTTACAATAGAAGTGAAGATGCTATGTGATGACCAGAATCAGATACTACCATCACAATAAGAAAAAGAAGAGTAAACAGGAAAAACACAGAAGGCAGAGACATTGTGTAAAAGTCTCTCAGGAATGGCCAAGAAGATTAAAATATGGCAACAAAGACAGAAAGTCAAGAACAGTCGAGACTGAAGGAAAGGAGGGACTCAGAGGCAAACATGGTTTTTCCTTAGAGTTAGGATCCAATTTTCTCTAAGCCTTGTTATTCATTTATATTAACAAAAGAAACTTCATGGAAAGAATCATATTCATTTGTTAATCATTTATTTATTGAGTTCATACTATTTGCTAAGCACCACACTTCTCATTGGAGTTAAATTCACGATGCAACTATCATTTAACAACACATGTTACCATATTTGGCTTTCCAAAATGACGGACAGAGATATGAGGTCCAGAAATACCCAAGAAGCGGAATTATTAATAGAATTCTAGATCTCTCACCAAGAATATTCAAGTGCTACTATTTCATTATCATATTACCTTCATAGGAAATATTTGCAAAGAACAGAGAACACAACATTATCAAATGGTTTCCAATCATTCTAGAAAGAAAGGGTTTTTCCTTTTGCTTGTGTGTAGGAGAAGAAGAGAAGTTCTGCATTTATTTTAATATGCTAAAAATAATGTTCCAACATTCTTATTTATTCTTAGGAATGGGCTCATTAGCTTGAAAAGATAGAAATGTACAGATTACGGTGCTAAATTGATGATTTACTTAATAATTTTTCTTATTCTCATTGCACACTATTACTTATAAATTCCATTAGCCAACTTTCTTTTTAAACCTACAGTATTAAAGGCAAACAAGGCAAAATTCTAATTATCTTTGGTTGCAAAGCACCATATGTTGCTTTAACATTAGAAAAAACAATGAAGAATGTTCTGATATTAAACAAAACTTTGATAAATTTAGCAGAGGTGAAAAGTTAAGTTGGTCAACACATTGTAAAATGAATCTAATTATGACATATTTAATCCTGCTAAAATATTTACCATTTAGCATAAGCACACATCAATGAAAAGGGGAGATGAGGTTTATTATTTTAATACTCAACATAATTTTGTATCCAGCTGTGGCCCTCAAGAAATCTGAAAACTTTTTTGCATTGGATTAGAGTTTGGTTGGGGAACAATAAACGGGAAGGGATGCATGTAGATCCCCATACAAAACAACCAGATGTTTATTCTGGCATTTTACATAAAAGTTAAGTGAACATTAAAAATATTGATTATGTGTGTGCACTTCGAATAAAACTGTTTTTAAGGTTTGCTTTCTGATTTATCTGGTCTCTTGCAGAGAAAAAAGATGGAGTTGTTTCTTAAAGATTTCAAAAATAAATATGTATCTAATTGTGTTTGGGGAAATGTAAATCCATACATGCATTTTTAGCTGGAAAGAAAAAACATGAAAGGGAATTTTTTTCAGCTACTAAACAGCTGTTCAAATCACTATTCTTGAGTGGCATTGGACCTCTCTTGCTCAGGAAGAGATGATTGAGAACCAACCAGTTATCAGACACTCACTATGTCCTAACAAATCAACAGAATAGCATTTGTCCAAAGGCAGACAGGCTTTAGTTTGTGAATTCCTGCCATGATAAAAATTTTAAAAGAATAGATTGTGCTTGAAGTTGGAAATCATGTCTTTATGAGACCCATATAAGCATTACAATCAGAAGAGCAAGAAAACTGGTCTCAAGATTCTAAATGAAAAATCATGAACATGTCCCTAGGTATTTTAACAGATCTGACCCTTGTCTTCTGAGGACTTTTGATCCAAAGCTACATTCAGATGGAAGAAAAACACTTAGTTCAGAGTTTTATAGAATAACATAAAGCCGAAAAAAAACTGATTTGTTGACAGAATTTATCAAGTTTTATTGACATTTTCCTACTGTTTTCCCTTGAAGCCACAAAGAACACTTTGCTTTGTTAAATAACTCATCAATTTGACTTCTACCCCAAATTCTGGTTTTCAGTATTTCAATTTTTTTTTTACTTCTTTTTCAGTCACTTTTCCCTGTCCCATAAATTTTTCAACTTGAGGAGACCACAATTTAAATGGTTTGCTTTTTACAGACATACATAAACTATTGTGTAAGAAATACCTCATGGCATCTCCAGCCCCAGTATACTAAATTAGCTATTTTACTTATTTTCTGTGTTCCATGCTTTGTGCTTTCTTTACTGCCTGAAGCTCCTCTCCTCTACTATAAAAGCTAAATATCCACATTTTGTTCTTTAGTTACAGAAAGTGCATTCAGGGCCCACTCTGGCAAAATGATGCTGTGGCCCACAACTCTCAATAATTCTAACACCAAAATTGCCTTTATTCTGTCCTCATTTGTACCCTCCCTTCATTAAATGTCCCTTCCTCTTGATGGAATTGGAGCTACCTACCAGAATAAATGAATCTCATGAAAAGTTAACTCACTCACATTTATTAAAGGATGGATGATTAATAACCAATTCTTGTTGTTGATTTTTTTAATCCAAAATGAATTTATTCCCCAATTAACTTCTAACTAGGCTAAATATAAAATGTGTCTTTGATGGAAAACATCTTTGAAGAAGCCCTTAAAATTAAACTCACAAAATGAACGAGTTTTAAGAATGGGCCATTTTCTCTTTCATAGACGGATAGATTTGAAATAGTTTTCTGTATGTGATATATCTCCAAGTTCTATTTTGACTTCTCATTAGATAGTCCTGTGTTTCCTCGATGCTCAGTTAAGTTTTAAAGGAGATTTTTATTTATTATTTTCTCTACTTTTTAATTTCACAAATGTATGAATTCTATAACCTTTTCAGTTCACTCAGTCTTGTTCATGGACCTTGGTATCCTTTTCCTATTTGAAAAATTGTATAAATAACAAGCCCAATTATCATAACAAAACAATATTAAAAATCAGGCTGGACCAGGAGAATTAAGAATCCCCGGAGCCCACACAAGCCTAGCACCTGACATCTAGCAACAGCAGGCTGGGGATGGAGACCTGCGTGGAAAGTGGCCCTACCTGAAACACAGGCCCTACAGGGGTTCCTGTGAGCACCTACCTAAAGGTGCAGTACTGAGCTGGATGGAGGACAGCCCTGCCAACCACAGGAAAACCTGCTTCTACTTAGGATGTGGAAAACCACAAAATAATGTCATTCCCACTCAAACAATGAGGAAAAAACCAACCAATCCAAAACACAGTAGATCATCTGCTTAATCTGAAAAAAGTCAATGTTTAACTTTCACAGTAATTTTCAAGTTAAAAATTGCAACAAAGTAATGTTTCAAGGAAAGTAGCTATAAAAGACAATAACATTGAAGTCTTAGCAATGGCAAGTTTCAGACAAAATGCTTTA
This sequence comes from Smutsia gigantea, assembly GCA_032199065.1. Classification (NCBI taxonomy): domain Eukaryota; kingdom Metazoa; phylum Chordata; class Mammalia; order Pholidota; family Manidae; genus Smutsia; species Smutsia gigantea. The sequence goes on from JAVSCE010011316.1 coordinate 70,950, forward strand.
AATATTCTGTTGTTTAAAATCTTAAAGTGCCTGCATATTACAGCAATGTTGCTATTTAATAAATTGAGGACATTCATTGAATAACTGAATCCTTGCCCTCCATATGAACAGAAAAAGGTTTTAACCTTTTGTGCCTATTACCAGACCATTTTACTGGCTGTTGACACTTCTTCAATTTCTTCTATAACTAGTGTCAGAATTTTTCCTTTATCAGTCAATCAATCTGCCCACAGCGTTGTCTGTCCTCCCCCTCACATTCTCTAAGTTAATTCATACTTTATAGCCTACTAAGTGAAAGCCAGGCCACAGGGAATTGGAGAGAAAAGCTGCCTGTCTCCTGGTTTTCCTGGCAGTGTCTTTTGGTAGCTGTTCTCAAGAGATGCCTAAGTGACGATCATTGCTGTTTATTAACAGACCCCAATGTCAAAGCATATTCAGTGTGGAATGTAAAGACATCTCTTGACTTACTGGCTTTTATTCCTGAGCTGTGAAAGAAATTCAGTCAGTGCAAGAAATAGAATGGAGACAATAAGGAAAAAGAGAAAAAAATATCACTAAGGATTGGCACAAATTCAGTGTTAAACTAATGTTGGATTTACTTAATAAATAGGTTAATCATTCTATTTATTCTAAATATTTTATTTATTCTGGAAATATTTAAAGATTTTTGATTTGAGAAATGCTTAAGGAATGAACCATTACATTCCTGAAAACTTCTGCCGTATTTAACCAGTTACATATTTTATAAGAAAGAAGCTGTTTGATTTTTGAGAGACAATTAGTTGAGACCATCCCCACACTTAGTTATTACCTGTCTTCATTGAAAAACAAATTGACTTGTTTCTGGGCCAAACATCCTGTGTCACACTGATTTTAGTAAAACTCTAATTTGTTAGGTTTGTTGGAGGTGGAGACGTGGGTATGCTTGTTTTGTTGGTGGATGGTTTGTTTCATTAAAAACTCAGATACCATGTGAAAGGAAAAAAAGGTATTTTCATGATACTTCTTAAAATAGAATCACTTAAACTTCTTATTTACTATTAATTGCAGGAAAAAAAAGTTGTGTATATTTAGAATCAGTGACTCGCCATTATGCCTTTGATTATAGAGATGACTTCAGGGTCTGTGAAGAATCAGGCTGGGGGACGTAAACTAGCACTGAAAGAGTTCCAACAGATTAAGGAGACAGACTATTTCATCAAGAACTAGTAACCGGTTTTAGTTTCTTCAGAAAGAATGAGGCCCACTTTAATCATATTGCATAAAGCAGCATTGAGATTAGCTTTGAATTATTTCCTTGTGTATTGCTTCCCCAACACAACTTTCCAGGATAATTAGTCCCGCACCTGACCATGAAGACTGTCCACGGGTAGTTCATTGATCAGTTTTTCATTTCCTGCTATGCACCTTATGTCTATAGAAAGGGACGATTCCTGTTACATCAGGTGACATTGGAGTGTCAACTCCACATGAGTAGGACAGCTGCTAGCACTGTTCCCCATTGTCTTTCAATGCCTAGAATGGTGAATCCTGAATAGTGTTTTGGGTTCTTTTTATGAATGGCTGAGTGAATGTTGGAGATGATTCCAGTTACTTGTGTCATCTCTCAGGATTATCCTATCCTACTGTTGATTAAACCCTTAGAGGATGATACTGAATCCAGCTGCTCAAACAACCTAGAAGTCCCAGGCACATACTCACAGGAGAAGAGTCTGAAGAAAGGAACTAATGAATGTGAAGAAAGTGCTTCATCTTGTTTGGCAAGCGATTTGCATATTGATCCCACAAACATCTCTCTCCCTCTCTTCTACATCTAACAACATTTTTTCATCATGATTTTAAAGGAAAGTGTCACATGCTTATTCTAATTTTAAAAGAAAGTGTAATACAGAGGTGACAAGCATGATAGGATTCAGATGAATTTAAAACATTAATATGCAGAGAATTATGGATGTTACATAGAAGCTGGAAATCCTGGCCCTTGTTGCTCACTGTGGAATTTTAATCAGATGACATTTCTCAAGTTATTGATGTATAAAATGAGATTTTGCTATGATAGTTCCTTTTCATGTGTGAAAACGTTCATCATGATTTAGGTTGAAGTGAGTGCCATACATTGTGTAATGTGCGATTAAGATAAGCTGATATCAGACTTATCCAACAATTTTTAGATACTATTCATGATTTGTTCCTTCTCCTTATTTCTCTTGAAAGAATGACATGTTTTTTCTCCAGATATGATATCTTTTCTGTATCAATTCACCCACCATCAACTGACCTGACATACACTTCTGTTTCCTGATTATAATTAATAAACACTAACAGAAGCAGTTTTCCTTTCAAAATAGAGTAGTTTAACATGCTACCTTTAAACTACTATGTTAGCTTTTCTGTTCCTTGCAATGTAAATTTCCAGAAGCACCTTAATGCTTTGATATTCTACAGAATATGACATTTATCCACTAAATAAATGATGTTGTGTTTTAACTGGAATGCGTGAAAGTAAGTAGGCAGAATCTACGTGCCATATTAAGAGACTTACATGCTACTGGGAGTTAAATCCCATGAAAATCAGGGTCCTGTCATATCTGTGAAATCTCTACTAGTCTACTGGCCTGAGGAATGCTGAGATATCCTTTCTAAAGTGAGACTAGTGCTGCTTTTTGTAGCACCCACTACTAAGAAGGAGTGGGAAATTTTGGTTTTTGGATGCAGCTATATTTGAGGACGCAACTTATAAGACATTTAATTCTCCTTGGAGCCCAGATCAAGAGTGGGCTCTGCAATGAGTAGAAGCTAGATACAATATACCTGGTGACTTCAGCCTTATGTGCCAGGAAACCAATGCAATTCTTTCTCTGCTGAAACTGTTGTCGATTTGGGAGCAGCTTGTAGACGAATCCTGGCTCCTGTGGAGATAAAATGTCTTTCCATGGAAAAGGAGGTAAACATGCAACCTGAACTAAAAACCAAGAAACATGTATCATTTGACCATCATGTTAAACAGTTTGGATTTGGAATTAGGCAATGTCTTAACCACTATATAATTGCCCCTTCCTAGAGATTTCTTCCTCAGATGGCACTTACTGCCATGATGCTATTACAGAATGTTTTCATAGTTTACCATTGTATAATTTAAGATACCTTATCCTCCAAGATTTAACATGACATATCTGATCATAGAGTCCACCTTGACATTTTTGTTGGTTCTTGAAAGCACATATGATCTGAGATTGGGATCTATGTCTATTGCACCCTTAATGCTAACCAGGTCCTGAAATGATCCCAATTTATTTTATTTTTATTTTTATTTTTATTTTTATTTTTTTGTGAGAGAGACCAGATTTATTTGAAACAGACTTTAAAGTAGTCATTATAGACATGTTCACAGAATTAAAGGAAACCACAGTTAAAGAAGTAAAGGAAGGTGTGATGATAACATTGCATCAAAACAGAATATCAATAAAGAGATTAAAATTAGAAAAAGGAATTAAATGGAGATTATGGAATTGAAAGCACACTAAGAAATTAAAAACATTCTACAGAGTTCAACAGTAGATTTAAACTGGCAGAACAAGGAATATACAAACTTGAAAATATATATCAATAGAGATTATGCAAGTGGAAGAACAGAGAAAAAAGAGTAAAGAAAAGAGAACCTCAAAATTAAGCACAGCAAAATGTGCATAATAGGAACACCAGCAATAGAAAGGAATGAGCAGAAAAATACTTGAAGAAATAATGCCTGAAAATTTCCTAAATTTATTGAGAACAATAACCTAAATACCCAGGGACCTCAATGAACTTCACATAGAGTAAATTAAAAAAGGTCTTTGCCCGGTTTTGGTATTAGAGTGATGCTGGCTTCATAGAATGAGTTTGGAAGTATTCCCTCCTCTTCGATTTTTTGAAAAACTTTAAGGAGAATGGGTGTTATTTCTTCTCTATATGTCTGGTAGAATTCAGAGGTGAATCCATCTGGTCCAGGGGTTTTGTTCTTGGGTGGTTTTTTGATTACTGATTCAATTTCGTTGCTGGTGATTGGTCTGTTTAGTTTTTCTGTTTCTTGCTTGGTCAGTCTGGGAAGGTTGTATTTTTCTAAGAAGTTGTCCATTTCTTCTAGGTTTTCCAGCTTGTTAGCATATAGATTCTCATAATATTCTCTTATATTTCTTTGTATTTCTGTGGGGTCTGTCGTGATTTTTCCTTTCTCATTTCTGATTCTGTTTATGTGTGTAGATTCTCTTTTTCTCTTAATGAGTCTGGCTAGGGGTTTATCTATTTTGTTTATTTTTTCAAAGAACCAGCTCTTGGTTTTATTGATTTTTTCTATTGTTTTATTCTTCTCAATTTTATTTATTTCTTCTCTCATCTTTATTATGTCCCTCCTTCTGGTGACTTTGGGCCTCATTTGTTCTTCTTTTTCCAATTTCAGTAATTGTGTCTTTAGACTATTCATTTGGAAATGTTCTTCCTTCTTTAAATAGGCCTGCCTTGCAATATACTTTCCTCTTAGAACTGCCTTTGCTGCGTCCCACAGAAGTTGTGGCTTTGTGTTGTTGTTGTAATTAGTCTCCATATAGTCTTTGACTTCTGTTTTGATTTGGTCGTTAACCCATTGTTTAATTAGGAGAATGTTGTTAAGTCTCTATGTATTTGTGAGCCTTTTTGATTTCTTTCTAAAATTTATTTCTAGTTTTATACCTTTGTGATCTGAGAAGTTGGTTGGTAGGATTTCAATATTTTTGAATTTACTGGGGTTCTTTCTGTGGCTTAGTATGTGATCTATTCTGGAAAATGTTCCATGTGCACTTGAGAAGAATGTGTATCCTGTTGCTTTTGGGTGCAGAGTTCTGTAGATGTCTGTCAGGTCCATCTGTTCTAGTGTGTTGTTCAGTGCCTCTGTGTCTTTACATATTTTCTGTCTGGTTGATCTGTCCTTTGCAGTGAGTGGTCTGTTGAAGTCTCCTAAAATGAATGCATTGCTATCTATTTCCTCCTTTAATTCTGTTAGTATTTGTTTCACATATGCTGGCGCTCCTGTGTTTGGTGCATATATATTTATAATGGTTATGTCTTCTTGTTGGACTGACCCCTTTATCATTATGTAATGTTCTTCTTTATCTCTTGCTACTTTCTTCATTTTGAAGTCTATTTTCTCTGATACAAGTACTGCAACGCCTGCTTTTTTCTCTTTGTTGTTTGCATGAAATGTCTTTTTCCATCCCTTCACTTTTAGTCTCTGTATGTCTTTGGGTTTAAAGTGAATCTCTTGAAGGCAGCATATAGATGGGTCTTGTTTTTTTATCCATTCAGTGACTCTATGTCTTTTGATTGGTGCATTCAGTCCATTTACATTTAGGGTGATTATGGATAGGTATGTACTTATTGGCATTGCAGGCTTCAGATTCGTGGTTACCAAAGGTTCAAGGTTAACTTCCCTACTATCTAAAAGTCTAACAACTCACTTAATATGCTATTTCAAACACAATCTAAAGATTCTTTTTTTGTTTGTTGGTTTGTTTCCTTCCTCCTTTTTCTTTCTACTCCATTCTTTATATATTAGGTATCATATTCTGTACTGTTTGTCTATCCCTTGATTGACTTTGGGGATAGGTAATTTAATTTTGCATATGCTTAGTAATTAGCTTTTCTATTTTCTTTACTGTGGTTTTATTACCTCTGGTGACAGCTATTAATCTGTAGGAACACTTCCAACTATAGCAGTCCCTCCAAAATACACCATAGAGATGGTTTGTGGGAGGCAAATTCTCTCAGCTTTTGCTTATCTGGGAATTGTTTAATCCTTCCTTCAAATTTAAATGATAATATTGAAAGATAAAGTAATCTTGGTTCAAGGCCCTTCTGCTTCATTGCATTAAATATATCATGCCACTCCCTTCTGGCCTGCAAGGTTTCTGCTGAGAAGTCTGATGACAGCCTGATGGGTTTTCCTTTGTACATGATCTTATTTCTCTCTCTGGCTGCTTTTAATAGTCTGTCCTTATCCTTGATCTTTGCCATTTTAATTGCTATATGTCTTGATGTTGTCTTCCTTGGGTCCCTTGTGTTGGGAGATCTGCATACCTCCATGGCCTGACAGACTCTCTCCTTCCCCATATTGGGGAAGTTTTCAGCAATTACCTCCTCAAAGACACTTTCTATCACTTTTTCTCTCTCTTCTTCTTCTGGTACCCCTATAATGCGAATATTGTTCTGTTTGGATTGGTCATACAGTTCTCTCAATATTCCTTCATTCTTAGAGATCCTTTTTTCTCTCAGTGCCTCAGCTTCTTTTTATTCCTCTTCTCTAGCTATTTCATTTATTGTCTCCTCCACCATATCCAATCTGCTTTTAATACCGTCTTCAATGATTGGCTCTCCGACCAGAATTCATTCCTGAGTTCTTGAATATCTTTCCGTACCTCCATGAGCATGTTAATGAGTTTTATTTTGAACTCACTTTCAGGGGGTGTCATAAGGTCCATTTCATTTAAATCTTTCTCAGGAGTTGTATTCATAATTTTACTCTGGACCACGTTCCTTTGGCATTTCATATTTGTCAATGGCGCCCTCTAGTGCCCAGAAGCTCTACTCTCTGGAGCTGCTCAGCCCCTGAAGCAGTGCGGGGATTGTAGGGGAGTGGTATTGGTGCCTCTGGGGAGGTTAGAGCTGTTTCCTGGTTTCTGGCTGCTATGCCTGTCTCCCCTGCCTGAACCAGTTGGCTAAGCACACAGGTATAAGCCTCTGTGCTTTGCGTTTTTAGTTGCTGTGGGCAGATCTTCCCTCTGGCTGGCCTAACACCAGGGAAGGATTTCCCGGTTTGCAAGCCCAGTGGGGCTGGCCAGAAGAAAGGTGCACTAGTCTGCCTGTCACAGAAGGGGTTCTTGGAACTGTGTAGGCAGCCAGGGGGCTGGAGCACCTGAAGATCGTGAAAGCTCCAAACCTGCTGGGCAGAGTGCACCTGGACAATTTTGTCTGCCTGTCCTTTCTCCTGAGCAGTAAGTTCTGTGCAATCCTTGCCCCTTTAGCAGCCCTCTTGCTTAGGGCTTCTTTGTTAGGAAGTCTCTCACAGTGCCCGCCATTCTTTTGTCACAGAGCAGCTGGGTATGGATCCCTGCTTTCACAAGCAGCTGGAATCTTAGTCTCTCCAGGAATTCTGCCTGTCTTACTTTCCAACCCCCTAATTAAAAGAGTATCATGCAAGCACCATGAAATGTAGGTTTGTGCTCCCAGGGCAGATCTCCAGAGTTAGGTATTCAGCAATCCCATATCTCCACTTCCTCGCTACTCCATTCCTGTTCCTCCTGCTGGTGAGCTGGGGTGGGGGAAGGGCTTGGATCCCACAGGACCACAGCTTTAGTATGTTACCCTTTTCTGTGAGGGCTGCTCTTGTCTCCAGGTGTATGCAGTTTTTTGCCATCCTCTTTCCTGTTGCTCCTTCAAAAGTAGTTGTAGTAGCTTTATTTTCATATTACATGAGGTTTTAGGAGGAAGCCTCTGTCTCACCTCTCACGCCGCCATCTTTAATCTCAATCCCAATTTATGTTTTATTTCAGCCTCCTTGAGGTAAAAAGTGTTCTGTTATCTAATAATGCCTACAACACACAGATACCTATGCTGGCTAGTGGGGTGCATATTTTACAGCAGTGTAGAATCCTCTCCACTAGTCCCTTAAGTGGACAGCTCCAGTGCTTATTGTGGCTGTGACATATAACATTGGAAAGCAGGAAGAATTTTCTTTTGAGCCATTGGTAGCTGAGAGTCTTTATGGGGAGGGAAAAGCCCTTATACCTGAAGATGCTTAATATACAGATGACTCCAGTCGTGGACAGCCCCAAAGTGGAGGGCTGTGGCTTTCCATCCAAAGACTGAGATAATATGGATGGAGGACAGGGAGGGAAAGAACAGTCAGTGGTCTGAGTTGCAGGTAGTATGGCTCATTATCACCCAGTAGGCCTCCCCAGTAGTTCTCTTCACTGACAGCTGGACTGTCTATTGGGACGTAACCCTGTGGCTACTGACATAGTGTCATGCCAACTGGATGGTTGGTTACTGGACCCTTTGAGGCAAGAGCTGTGGCAAGACCTATGGGCCTCTGGTCAGACTAAGACAGGTACTGTATATCATGTGACTGGCCACTTGCCTTTGGCATCCCCAGAGAATGATGAAGCAGACACACTGGCCCAGGTGTGCTGGCTAGAAGGAAAGTCTGCCTCTGACATGGCCCAATGGCTACATAAGCGTTTGTTGCACGTGGGGAAAAAGACAATGTGGCCTGTCACCCATTGGTGGGGCTTGCCACTGACCTTAGAAGAAGTTAGCAGAGCCCAGAAGGAGTGTCTTGTGTGCTCTATGAGAGACTTACACTAAGTTCCACAGCAGCATGGGACAATAGTAAAGGGGCTGATACCTCTTGTCAGGTGGCAGATAGACTATATTGGGGCTCTGCCCATATCAGAAGGATATCGGTATGCCATGAATTGTAATGACATAGCTACTGGACTTTTGGTTGCTTTTCTTGCACATCATGCAGATCAGAAAACCACCAATAGGGGCCTAGAGCATCTAATTGCAGCCTATGGCCAGCCACAGGTGATTGAGAATGATCAAGGCACCCACTTTACTGGACATGCATTATAAGAATGGGTGCAGCAATTAGGAATAAAGTGGAAGTTTCATGTACCATATAACACCACTGGGGCAGGCATGATAGAGAGGTAAAATGGTTTGTTGAAATCTATCCTGAAGTTGGACATCAATAGTCTATGGGGTTGGTTGGTTCATTTATGAACAGTGCTACAACATTTGAATGAAAAGATCCGAAAAGGAGCCTTGAGCCCTGTGGATGTGCTAACACACATTGCTGACTCTCTTATACAACTGTATGTGCAAACCAAAGAGGAGTTATTGACGCCAGGGTATGGCCAGTAGAGCAACATCTTGCTGCTAGCCTCAACTGTGCTAAACCCTGGAGACTCTTTGAATGGACGTGGCCCTGAACATTTTGACGCATGGACCAATGATGGCTGGCCCTTCTGACACCTTGGAGGAAAAAAGGCCTGGAAGCTGGCCTCCTCTGTGTCTCTGGAGTAATAGTAGAGTGGCCCCCCAAAATCACTGTAGTATACTCCAAACAGCTGGGAGATAAGAGCATCTTATGGGGAAGTTTTGTTTTATCTTCATGGCCAGTGCATGTACCTCCCATAGCCCTATATGTGGACCCATCTGTAACTTCCACAGGGAGGTGGGTGAAGGTCTGGTATACTAGACCAGAATGAGATCCCATTCCTGTCACTGTCCTCTCACAGGACCACTCTCTTGCTTGCATCCTACCTGATGGACAAGATTTGCCTATGCTGGTGTCATTAAAACATGTATTTTATCACCCTTAAGGATATTTTCTTCTATAGTCCTTGTGGCCTGGATGCACCCCCTGGCTGCAGCTGCCCCATGATGATTGCCCTGAACCCTCTACCTCTTCAGTTACTGCCTGCCTGCTGGAATGGGCAAGTATGGACTTAATCTGTGTAGGACTTTGGACTTAGCTGGATCCTCAGGTTTGAGGATCATCATAATTTTATTGCTACTTGTATTCCTACTGGTTACAGTGCTCCAGATTTCTTGCATAGAGGCCATTGTGAAAGATGGGACCTGAGTAGATTATAAAGTGAGAATTCTGGAGGGGTGGGCTGTGGGTAAAAATTGCAATATTTCCAGAACCCCTCACCTGACCTTAGTCATTTTACATAATAACAGGTGTTTACTGCTGCAGCCTTTCACAGCCTCCAGGGACAAGGCATGGAGAGAAGGTGTCCTTTCCTCCCCTCTGTTGTGTAATTGATCTGGTGCCTGTCAGTTGCTGGGGTTCTGCATGTGGAGTTTCTCCTGGAAGGGGCTGGGGGATAGGTTTGCCTGTGCCTAGACTGGAGAGAGACCGGAGAGCAAGAGCAATAGCTAGAGGGGACAAATGGAGACAGGCTTTCTGTAAGCAATAAACAGGTTTTTCCCACTTTATCCATTTCATAGACTTTTTTCAGCTTCACTGGTTTCACCAGTTTATTTCCCCAGGACCAGGAACACATTTTCTCCTGGGAGCTACACATGTTTGCTGCTGAAAGAGGTAAGGTCCAGGCAGCTGTACTTTTTCTATTTCTTCCTAGCCTCTCATTTTTCTTACCTCCATCTATGACATGTAAGAGTGACCCATAGCCAGTACTATGCAATTTATTGAGCATGTGCACACACACACATACATAATAATAGCAGAATACTTGGCATGAAATAATTAGGAAGTCATATTCTGACATCTGTGTGTGCAGAGGTGGAGATTGAGGGATAGGTCCTATCTGAAACACTGCTTCCCAGGAAGAACATGACAGCTGTATTTCTGACCAGTGGGGTGGAATCTATATTCATTTCAGTCCTCAACAAGGAATTTCTGCAAAAGGGAGTGAGAACTAACTCTCTCCATAAACTGAATGGTGATTAAAATAGAAAAGGCAGATAAGAAAGCAAGAATAAAAGTAAATCTGTTTGTTGTGGAAGAAGGAAAGAAGATGAAAATCATTTACTAGTTCATGACTAAGGTAGAAGGACAGCATTTTGCAAAATTCTTCAGTTATCTACAGTTCATGTTATCGCTGAATGCTGATTATATATGGCTATCAGTTAAACGAGGTATATTGTTGTTATCCTCCTCACCAAAATATGGGAAATAACTGAAAGAAAAATGTTAATTAAGATATTCACTCAAAAGGATGATGAGAATGGAAGGCTGGCGGCAAGAGTGGGTGAAAGTTTTTAGCCAAGTTTTAGAAAGAAGATGGCAAAGTAGTAACTGGCAACAGAATTAAGAAGGTTAAATCTACTTGCCTACAGTGGCGAATACCTTTACAAAGTGAGCTGACAAGCTCTGCAGATCAGCTGAGGGTCTCAGAGCTTGGAGGCATCCAGAAAATGCAATGAGGAAGTAAAGAGCAGGGCTTGGATGCTTGTCTACGTACAGTGCAGAGAAGACTGCTTCACATTAGCACTGCCAGAGATGGGGTGTTTCATTCCGCAAAGCAAATGAGGCAAAGACTTGAAGTCCCCAAGCACAGGGGAGGGAAGAGGGGAGACAGGAGCTGAAACATAAAGGAATTCTGTGAAAGCATGCATTAGGAGTTATGGACCCTCAACAACCTCCCTCACTGCCTTCAAAGAATGCCATCTAAGCAAATTACAGTCCTCGTCCACCGACCCAAGCGAGAGAAGACTTTTGCCCTAGAGAAACTGAATGGCCCAGAGAAAAGATCTTCAAACTGAAACTTATATCATATTTCATTCATTTCAAGTATTACCCAGAAGTGATATTTTCATAATACCTCTGGTCAGTGACACCAAATACATGATTTCCAGAAGGGCACGCTGACACTGAAGCTACTGTGTGCGCTGCATTTGCCCGCCCTACAGCACCAGCATGCTCCTTCTCTAAATAGGTGCTAATAAATATTTTCTGAGTCTGTTAACAAATTCAGCCACATACTTGTCAAATCTCAGTTATCACAAATCACAAAGTGCTGGAAGAAACTTTTGTAGGTCAGCTAATATGTTCCCTCGGCACAATAACTGCTAAACAGACTTTTCTATCATATTTCTGTACAATGTCAAGATAGAAGTGAACAAACGCGCATGGAACTTTAGAGCTCTTACATTTTTGCTTCAGTGAAGCTAAACCAAATTATTTAATAGCTTAAAGTCCATCTCCTATCTTTTCAAAATTTCAGCATCAGCATTCATGAAAGGTTTTAGTGGACTTTCAGACTAGCAACTAAAAAAGACACTGATAGTTCTACCATGTATCCATGGAAATAGGAATTGAGTGGACTTTTTGATAAGATTATGCAATCTTTGGAATAGGTCATAATGACACCAGGTGGAAATGCAGGGCAGAAATGGGCCTGAAGCAAGGCTGTCCTCATTAATTTTATCTCAGCTCCGTTGCTCTCATTTGTCACTGGCACTGTAATTTCCAACCTTCTAGTTATATAAGAACATCTCTGGTTGTTTCTAATATTCATTGAGAGTTCTGGCTTTCATGGCATATTTTTGATAACTTCCCATTTGCTGGAAAGGGTTAAGGAAACCTTACTAAATTAATTTCTTGGTGATAATGTTGTAATTTTTAGAATACACCATTGTGCTTCTTCTCACTGATCTCCTTAGTAAAGAAGCCATCCTTTTAGAGTTTCTCAATTTTATTTATCGCCTCATTGTTTCCTATGAGGATTAAATAATATAATGTAAAGTGCTTAGCACAGTGTCTGGCATAAGGAAGTGCATTTGAACTGGTAGCCTTTTGGATTGTTACATCATTACCACTATTAGCTTGCAATTTCATGCACTTTCCATTAATATCTTAAAAAAACAAGTATTTTCTTCTGAATCTGGCCATGGTTAAATTCATGTTGATTATTACCAAATGTCATTCCTTCTTTTTGAGATGATCTCTTCTCTATTCTTTTTGAGAGTAAATATAATGTCATGAAGACTCAAGTTTACATAATCACAGTTTGAGGACCCTCATTTTCCTCAGTCATATTAGCTTTTAAAGTGATACCAGGTAAAAGGTTCATTCCAGTTCTCTTATTCTCTTTAAAAAATCTCTGTCAGGAAGTATTTCCCTTTTATTCCTTAGAACATGAAATAGAAAAAAGAAGTATATTTCATATAATTCAGTAACATCCATTTTTGACTTAAAATATCTGCTCATTAAGCAGCCTTAACTGTTCTGCTAAAATATTAATCTGTTCTCTTTTACTGAATTCAGTATCTTTTATAAAATGGAACACATTAAATTTCACCTGTCCTTTGTAATCAGAGTTACAAACATCTGGGTGTGCCTTGGACACAACCCTTATGCCTATTTCCTGGAAGGGTCTAGTTTGTATTTGTGTTTGATACTTCATATTCTATCAAAATATAACAGTTTAATTAATTTCTGCACATGTGATGACTCTGGCACGCTCTACTGACTTTCATTTCTGCCTTGTTTTATTCTAACGTTCTTGAGAGGCATGGGCAGTGAACAACATAATTTAAAACTTAGATAAGTCTGAAAGAAAACTAAGGATAACCATTCTCTCTTTTCCACTGATGTAACAATGCATGGATCTAACACCCACACACACACCCACACACAGTGGAAGGTAGGGAAAGATAGAGGGCTTGTTTATAACACTTACCAATATATATTGGTGACCAATTAAATTTAAAATATTAATAAAGAACACATACATATACACTGAAATATTAGAAGTAAATTTAGACTCAATCTTTTTCATAACTGAAGTAAGGAAGTAATTGCTAAGCTTGACACCCAAACCAATAAGCAGAAAAGGGAAAAGATTGACTTAATGGGTTTCGTGCATTTTTAAACATCTTTAGAGAACATAAATGATATTAAACCATGTTACAAACTTGATAATATTGAATCTGTGACAAAAAATTCTTTTAAAAAGGCATTGCTGTTCTTAAAGCAAGCACAGCTTTTATTGAAAAAAAAGACAAAATCTCTTAACAAGACATGAGTAAAGAGAATGAAAATGAACAGGCATTTTACCAAGAAGAAATACAAATACCTTCTACAAATTAACATCATTACATCAAAATAATACAAAATAAAAATATAACAAGATTAGGATTGTGTTTGTCAGATTTACAAATCTTAAGAGCATCATTAATACTCAGAATAGGCAAGCTTTTTTGAGGAAATGAGAACTTGTGGCAAAACTTCAAATTATTAAAATGTTTTTGGAAAAAATGTGGGAATAAGTATCAAAATTTTAAATGTGTCTACTCTTTGACTCAGCAATTCTATTTTACATATAGAAAAAATACACAAATAGGAGTCTTGCAGATAAAGAAATGCATTCATCTTTTTTTTTTTTTGCATATCCAATTTATAAAGGTTGTTTCCTAGTAAATTCCTCATGAAGGGCTTATGGGAGCAATATTCCCTAAGTTCTTAACATTGAAAATATTTTTGTGAGCCATTTATACCTAAAAGTCTATATTTCTGGATATGAAATCTTTTATTTTCTTTCCTCCTGAATATTCTAAAGTTTTACTCTAATTTCTTGGGTATCAGTGCTACTACCAAGATGTATAATGATAAGGTAATTTTCTTCCTCTGTTCTTTACTTAGACAACCAAATTGGCTTTTTTTCTTTTCTTCTTTCTTTTTGTTACTATTCCATAATTTCACTAGACTATCTCAGGAATAGACCAGGTTTTTAAAATATATTGTTTCAAACTCTTTTTTGTTTGTTTAGAAAAGTTTTCCAGAATTACAGTTTACATCACTTCTTTCTGTTCACATATTCTCGCATTCTTCTTCAAAAACTCTTTAATACCCGTTCAATTTTATTTATCTTCAATATGTATTATTTTTATAGAATCTTTTTAATCTTTTACTTCACATGATTTTAACTTGTAAAATTTACCTCTTTATGATCTTCTATTTCTTTTTAAGCTCTTTTATATTTAATTTATTTTTGTATTTATTTTAGATTAAATGTTAAGAAGAAAGTGTAGGATGTGATTACCCTGAAACTCTAAATTGTAGATTTTAAACTTTGAGAAGTGTTGGAATTTGGAATGGGGTAAATTAAGGGGGTCTGGTTTGGCTAGCAATATTTAATTTTTAATGTAAGTAGCAGTTTTGAGGATATCACCTTATAATACCATATTAAACAAATAATAAAACCTTTTTCTCCCTTTTAGTTGAAATGTTCTACTCTTTTGTTTGGTCATCTGATAACATATTAATAAAACATCTTTTACTAAAATGTGAAAAATCAAGGCACCATGTATTAAGACTTTTAGAAACTTCCAGAATAAAATGTAGTATCTACATTTATCAAATTAAAATACAAGTAAAGTTAAAAGATAAAAAGTAAAGTATCTAAAAAGGAAGAAAAAAAGCAAGAACCTATAGAGAATAGATTAGTCATGTACATAAACACACACAACAGACTTACATGTTTCTTCATAAACATTGGAAACTTGTGAGTCTCTGAGTGATGAGTGACTTTCCATTTGTTCTTCATGATTTTCCATATGATCATGTACTGTACTTAAAATTAGAGGAAAATCTTATTTAGAAAGAAAATACTGCAAGAAGCTTTTGAGCCTATAAATTAGCTACTGGGACAATGCTCAACAGAAAGTGATAGTGTTGACTGAAGAGTCCTGGATTGCTAGGTAATGAATTGCCCCTAGACTTACAGCTTAGTACAATACATATTTATTCTCTCACAGCCTCTGTGAACTAGGAGTTTGGGTACAGCTGGCTGAGGGTTCTGAAAGCTTTAATCAAGTTGTCAACTGGGGAGTCTCATCTCAGGGCTCAACCTGGGGAGGGTCCTCTTTCAAGTTTATGCATCTTGCTGTTCAGAGTCCTTGGATCCTGGATGACTGTTGGCCAGAAATGATTGTTCCTTGTCATGTGGGCCATTCATGGGGCAGCTCACCACATGGTGGCAGGCTTCCCTCAGAGCAAGTGAAACAGAGAGAGAAAAAAGTTCAAGATTTAACTGCAATCTTTTTATTACCTAATCTCAGAAGTAACATCCCATCTCCTTTGCTTTATTCCATTTATTACAAGCTGATTACCAAGTCCAATGGGAAGCGACTGCACAAGGCATGACTACCAGGAAGAGGGGTCGTTGGTGAAGGGCTGCCTATCACACATGCATAGAAATACGATGGACAATACTTTTACATAAACCCATGACTACTGGTGCTAATCCTCAGTATAACATAGGGCATGATTATAATTTTGCAAGTTTCCTTTAGAGGGCGCTGTGCATCACTAATAATATGAAAATGAAGATGTTATTGAAAGTATAAAGTGAAGAAAAACCAACAATCCATAATAACATCAAAAATCTGTCATCTGACATGTCTGGAGAATGATGCATCTTAGCTATCAAAGTGTTTGAGTCATTTAGATGTAAATATGTACTTATCAAATTATTATACTATGTACTTTTTCAGACTAACTTTTCCCCCTCTATATCTGCCTATTGAAAACTCACTTGTGTTTAACATATATTGCTAACGTTTCGTGTTTGTTTGTAATCTTTCTTCCCAGATAATGATATTTCTATCCTCTGATATTCTTCCCAGATAATGATATTTCTATTTCTCTTAAAAGCTTTTTTTATGGGATTTATCACACTTTGCCTGATGTTAATATGCTCTGCTAATTCTTTGAGATGAGAGAATGTATCTTACTCCCTTTTCATATTTAATAAATATCATTTGAATAAAAATATTTAATATTAAAATAATTTTAGTAATGACCCATATGTCCTACAGAATATTATTAAATAGTAGACTAATTTAAAAGAGGGACAACACCACAATTTACTATATTTCTTATTTCTAATTATACCGTGGTGATGTGAACTCAGACTTAAGTTCTGCTGTACCTTCTAATTTTAAAAAGTCCTAAGTACTTGCTCGGGAGTTTAAGTAATTACAGAAGCAATTCCAAATTGAAGTGCCTCTCTAGATGAAAAATGGCATAAAAAAAACCTCTGTTTAAAATTCCTGTGAACCAACTTGTGAACCTTTGTATGGGAAGAAGGTGGGGGAGGGGTAGTCAGTATTCTTTTCTAATCAGAAGCAGAAAATAACTTAATAGTAACTTAAATGATTGATTATATTAATTTATGATATAGCTTATAGAGCTTACTTTGTTTTCAAAATACACTAAATAGCTTTTTCTTTTTCTTTTCCTCAAAGAAAAGACTAGCAGTAAACTTTATGGATAAAAGGATTTGCTTTTTTCTAAGGTTTTTGGTTGGTTGTTTTTCCTTTCTGGGCTCCCTCTCTCTGAAGGACCACAAGGGTAGTGGAACCATAATTCTGGCCAGATACTGTCTCAGGTTTCAAAAGTTCCTGTAGAATACCCAGGATGCTTCAGGAAATTAAATACATGTTAACTGAATCAGTATCATTGTGGTAAGGAAAGTGTGACACTTAGATCACCATGAAAAGAGAAAAAGAAACTTCTATGACTATTGTCAGTGTCCAGTGTGGACCTCCCCTTGGAATATTGTACTCAGCGTGTGCAAAGCCGTGTTCCTGAGAGTCAGCACCCCCTGACTCTTCAGGTCTCCCTCATCTGAGTTCATGGCAACTCCACTTCTTAGTCATTCAGTCCTTTATTGATACTGCTATTTTTCTGACTCTTAATATCTAATTCATCAGTAGGTTCTAACCTTAAGATACATCTTACATCCCTGCCTCCCCACACAGCAAGCCCTTGGTGAGAGCCTTCACCCGCTCTGACCTGCATTGTTGCTGTGACCCCCAAACTGTTCTAACCTTTTCTGTCCTTGTTGCCCTACAGCGTATTTCCACTGAAACATCCAGAGTTACCCCATCAAAGCATAACTCAGATCTTTTCATCTGTCTCTTCAGATTTCTCACAATACTTTCTTCTCACTTTGAGTGGAAGTCCAAGTCCCAGTGTTAAAGTTGAAGGCCCCACCTCTTCCCCTCCTTTACCTCTCTGAACTCATTTCTAGCAATTATGTCACTGCTTCATTTTTCTTCAACTTCTCCGACCTCCTCACTATTTTTGACACACCCTAGATATTTCTGTTCATCCTTTTCCCTCTGCTGAGAATGCTCTTCTTCCAGATAAGAGAGAAGGGCCCCTCTTGCTTTTTTCACAACTTTACTACAACAAGCCCTTTTCACAGAGCTCTTTCACACCATCTCTAAGATTTCTCCGCTGGGCTCCTGCATTCTCTGGATCTCCTCCTGCTTTCAGTTTCTCCTTAGCACCTGCAATTCTAATACTCATATGTTATATTTACTTAACTCATGCTTTGTTGTCTCTCCTGTAGGAAATTATGATTCAGAGAGTGGGGTATTGTCTGTTTTGCTCATTGCTCTATCACCAGTGCCTAGCACAGTGCCTGGCACCAGGGGGCCATACTGCCCAACTCCACTGCATTGCCTTCTGTATAAATACAACTTCTTGGGACATAACCGAATCGCAATAGGACTGGTTCCCCAGCAGTTGTGCAAAATGGTGACCTTGTCTACCATCCACTAGGCATAAAATAAATGTTAAAGAAAAGAACTGTATAAATTGGTAAATATAATACTGTAGATACGATATCTTAGAAAACAGCAGGGTTTCATTTATTTATTTTTTAAGACTTGCTGCTAGGCAAAACTAGCAACAGGAAAAAGATCAGTTGTTGCCAGAGGTTATGGAGGAAGGTATGAGTTGGGACGAATAGGCAGAGCAGAAAGGATTTTTAGGGCAGTGAAAATACTCTGCATGATACTAGGATGGATACATGTCATTATCATTTGTCCAAACCCACGGTATATACAGCACCAACAGTGAGCCCTAATGTAAACCATGGACTTTAGTGATTAGGTATGTGTCAGTGTAGATTCATCAGTTATAACGAATATACTGCTCTGGTAGTGGACATTGGTAATGGGGGAGACTGCATGAACAGGAGCAGAGAGTATCTGGAAAATCTTTGTACCTTCCTTTCAATTTTTCTGGGAACCTTAAACTACTCTAAAAAACAGTGTTTAAAAAAAGATTCATTGCCAAATTAACTTATGTTCATTTAATTATAATAATTAAAACTGTGTTTTTTTAAAGTAATCCAGTATAGGGTTAAATATAGAAAATACATAAATATTTTCTACTATCTCATAATTTGGAATCCAGACATTTTCAGGCTAGAATTGTCTTTGATTTAGGTAACCTTCTAGTTTCTGTGTTTTTCCCTGGATTGAAAGAGGCCAGAAATCTAAAGCAATTAATTCTATTTTATTCCTCCACATTTAGCAAACATTTACTGAGTATTTGGTAGGTTCCAGGTGCAGTACAAGCTGTTTTAATGTTTTATTAAAATTAAATACTGACAAAAGCTATATAATGCTGTGTTCTGGTCCCAAAACTGAATTATTGGAGAGATTGTTTAGACAAATCATTGGAAACTGAAATGTACATATCCTCAGAATTAAACTTATTTTGCCTTTCCTGAGGATTAATAATGAATGCAATAACCAAAGATATCCTCATTAGAAATGAACATGCTATCCACACTATAAAAAAATAAAGAGCAAACACACACCTAATAAATACAATGAACACTTCTTATATTTTTAATATAATCCATGTTTGGTTTTAAAAATACAGATGAATATTTGAGGGAAAAAATATGAGGTTGCCTTTAGCTACTGATTTCAACCTCAGGAAAACTTCCTTTTAAACTAATGGTTACTAAGGAAAGATATCAAGACTTTTTATTATTGAAAATCCCTCTTTGCTAAAGTTGTGTCATGCTATGTATCATTTTTTTTTAACTGAAGATATCTCAGGTATAAAAAAAATCTCCATCAAAAGGAACCCTCTTCAGCAGGTAATTTTGAGTCTGCAAGCATAAAACAGGTATTGAGGGAATGTATGTAGATGAATTCAAATAACATTCAAACCACAAGTTTATATTAGCAGCCCCACACATTGAAAGGTTAGGTTTGGGCTTCTGATCAATATTGTAGGTGTTTAGTATAATACGGTGTGTTATACTAATTCTCTGAATGTCTTTTTCCTTGTGTTACATCAGTTTATTTCCTGAATTTCAGCCCTAGATAAAGCACAAATCCAGGGTCTTCACAGTTCTCCCCGCCTTGTTCTTATTGTGGTATTTCTTTGGTTTGCTTTAAAAAGTCTTAAACTGAAATATACTTTAAAAAGGAACAAAGTTAAAAGGAATTATGATTATTGATGTATATTCTATATCATTTTATACTACATTAAAAACATATAAAGTTTATACTACATATAAAGTTGAGCAAAGTTGAAAGTTACTCCTTAACTCAAATGATCATTATTTTAATGACAACCTGAATTTTAAGTGGAAAATGCAGTTACAAGATGTTAACCAGCCATTTATGTGGAATATGGTTCACCTTTTTTATGCTTTTTAAAAGGAAAAGAATTCATATGTACATTGTTTTTATTTTTTTTTTCTTTTAGGTTTCTGCACTGAAAATTGCTGGTGGACCTGTACTGAAAGTAAAGAACCAAAAAGAGTCATCAATGACAAGCTTGCAATGTTTGGGGCACTCTGAGATTAGATTATCACATCCAGGACAATTTATCACACAGTTTCCATTTGTTAGACGGGATTACTAGACAGCCCCAGACTGAGGACACCTGGCTATGGAAGAACTGTCTATCTTCAGATTAATCATTTCTTGGTCAGGACTAATTAAGACTATCAAATTCTGGCCAAATGTGTTTAGAGAGACATTGTGAAATTATTAAACCCCATAGGCCTCTACAAGATGATAATCACACTGGACAAGTTCTTGCTAAAGCAACATTTTAACCACAGCCCAGCTGGCTCATCCCATCCCACAAACAGTGCTCTTCAGGACAACAACTCTTACACAGATGAATCAATTTCCCTGTTTAATGAGGTCCTGACAATTTTCAGGGAGACATCTGGGAGTCATAATCTTTATTGGTCACCTTCAATGTGACAAGCATATAACAATACGGACTGTATGTGCCAAGCACTTGTCAATCACAAACACATCAAGCCAATTCTAGATGTAATCCAAGTTCCAGGTAAAGAGGTAAAGAGTAAGAATATCCCCAAAGAAAAACTTTCATTTTTCTTTGCCTAAAAACAAATGGAACTCCTTTTTACCTAACTGTACTCATTATATCTTCTGTTCAAAGCAATGTTGAGTACACAAATATTTTTAAATTATTTCCTGAAAGTGAAATGTTTTGAGATGGAATTGGTGTTCCTGAGAGTACTATATCCAGGAGAAGAAATTCAACCTCACCTGAAAGGGAACCTGGGACTAAAATCTCCTTTCTTATCAGTGTGCCAAACATCAGGGTTTTGATGTTGATGAAGATGGACGTGAAAGCATGTCGCTCTGGTCACTAAGCAAACTATTCTTTCCTTTCAGGCATTTGCTTTTCCCCAAAGTTTAGCAAGACCAGTTATGTCACTGGCTGATGTCTTCGAAGACCACATTTTGTCTTGTCTGATTTCCTTCACCTTTGGATGTTTCTGGCCCTCTACCTCAAAAGCCAGAGGCCTCTGGCACTCTTACTATCAAAGGCACCCTGATATTATTTAATTGTCACTCTCCCTTCCCATTTAGGGAAATCCTTATAAGATATCTATATTTTTACTATATTGAGAAAGAATTAAAATGCAATACAACTTGAGTGATCAACAGCAGTTTCCTGGTCCCCTCTTAATCCATCAGATACCTCTCTGCTGGTGAGGATGAATATCAAGGAGAAGGGGTCCATGTCATAGGGTTCTTCTTCCCATAGCTCATCTTCTCCTTAAGAATGATGAGTCTTACACTAATGTATGAATTTCTGTGACTTATGTCTTTTATCTAGTTTGAGCCATGGATAAATGTGGTCTCTGAGAGAGTAGTCAAATAACATTGCAGGGACAATATTCTAATATCAACTGATCCACCAGGACTGTGAGTCAATATGGTTTAACCTTCCTTTATTCCTGCTCAAAATGTCTGGCTTTTAGGTGTCACACAGCATTGCCCTTATGCTAAGTCACACACTGTCCTACTTCAAAAAACAGTTTATCGAGCCC
Organism: Smutsia gigantea; assembly: GCA_032199065.1. Taxonomy (NCBI): domain Eukaryota; kingdom Metazoa; phylum Chordata; class Mammalia; order Pholidota; family Manidae; genus Smutsia; species Smutsia gigantea. The sequence goes on from JAVSCE010011316.1 coordinate 92,633, forward strand.
AATATATTAATTAAAATTCCAAAACCAATTGAATAGTATGTCTTCCCCTTCTTCAAGTCAAGGTGTGCTTCAGACGGGAAGTCTAAAATGGAAGCTTTTGTTTCCAGTCTTTTCTGTCTCCTTTCTGATTTTTCCTCTTCCCCCATCTGCCTAGTAGTTAGCTGTTTCTGTCCCCTCCAAGGTCACAGTTTCTAGAGGAAGTGTGTTAGAGAAAGAGGCAAGCTCTCTGTTGATCAGGTACTGTCTCTGGACTTGGCCAATTTTTACAGATGACTCATTGTCTTGAGTTATCATTTTCGGGGCTCTTGGTAGGATCCATCGCTGGATAATTTGCTCCTGCAGATCTCTTGACTGCAGAAGATGTACTGGTTTTCCTGCTGGTCACTTGTGATACCTTCCTCAGTTTTTAGTAAACTGGTCTTTACATCCATCTTCTTGCTTCTGGGATTCTATTGTCCTTCTAGGGCCCACATCATAAGTTACAAGGAAAATACTCATACATCCTCCATCCTGAAAAAGTCTTAGAGAAGAGGATAATTCCAACATAGCCCTTTGTAGCCTACATATACTGCCTGCTTTAGCTTTCTATGGAGTGAGTCTGGCCCCAGACCTGTCAGTCTGCCAGTAGCAGAAAATCCATTTCAAGCTCTTTGAGTCTTCCCATGGGGTCCCCCCACCCCACTGCCAAGTTCTAAAATATTTGTTCTGAAAAGTCTGTAATGGCAATTCATCTTACTTTGATATCTGGTACCTATTTTATTAACACCTTAGTTCAAACTGAGGGAGGAATAGTTCTGTTCTATTTTAATATCCTGTGTTGTAACTTTCAAATTTATGAGGATTTCAGTGGGAGTATGTATTTCATTGACCATTATAAACAATCACAGATATTCATGAAGCACCTTCTGTGTACCAAGATCTGGGGGAGGTAACATGAATACCAACATGATTAAAACCAAATTCCTAAACCATGGTTATTTTCATGATTAAAGTTAAATAAATATTGAAATAGCAATCTAACTCTGAGATATTATTTTGATAGTATTTGACTTTTTCAATTTTAATACTATTTAACACTAATTTCCATCAGGAATAAAATAGTAAAGAAGCAGTCACATGATTTTGTTTCTGTTCTGTTTTTCTGCTTCCTTTGATACCTGCTTCCATGCCCTGATCCTGATTTCTAGGGTTAATGACCAGATAAAATAATCATCTTTTGTACATCTTCTATTAAAAAATTATCTTACATTCTCTTTTACATTTTAATTTATATTTTCATTGGGGTATATGTAAAGTATAGCATTTTATTAGTTTCGGGTATGCAACATAAAGATTCAGTATTTGTTTACATTGTGAAATGGTCATCACACAATAAGACTGGTTAATATTTGTCACCTTACATAGTTAGAAAAAAATTTTTTTCTTATGATGCAAACTTAAGATTCATTCTCTTAGCAACTTTCAAATATGCAACACAGTATTATTAATTATAGTCATGAGGCTGTCCATTACATCCTCAGGACTTACTTATTTTACAACTGAAAGTTTGCACCTTTTGGCTTCTTTCACCTTTACACTAATACATGTATTTCTGTGATTCTTACCTTCAGGATTCTTAGGAGATGGATGTTTGACATACCTAAGTCATATTCCTGATGCCTTGTCCTTACCTACTCTTTTGGTTTGATAGTAAGTACCTGCCTACATGCTCCAAACCTACAGGACTCCGGGCATCACAGACCAGGGGTAATACCTTAAACTCGAGATTCTTTCTATAACGTTTCCTAATCCCCTCCCACAAATTTAGGCACTTTGTTTCACAAACACACATTCTATACGCCGGAATAAAATAAAGCCCAAACCTTCTCAGAATAAGCACAAATTTAGACATTCACCTTTTATTGGACTCATAAGCAATTGAGAAAAAAATGCTTCAGATAGTAATGATTCATGCATTTCTTGTGCAGATTTAAATTGCTAGCTTAGTTTAAGAAGCAGGCACTGAGGAAATTTCCAGGAAGGCAACGATTTTGAAGAAATACCGTAAAGTAATGCACATTTATTTGAAAGAGAAAAGGGCAGAATAATATATGTATGGGTTGCGTATTTGGGGGAGTATGTTTCAATGAACTTGACCATTTCACTAAGGACCCTAGTACATTTTTTTTTGTTTGTTTTCCTGTGTTTTGACAAGTATAGTCAAATTCCTTCTGTACACTACTATAATGTAGTTATGGCTTAACTGAAAAAGCCACTTTGAGGCTATTCTTTGTTTTTGGAAAATGCATGAGCCTTTGTGAGCCTGTTTCCCCATTGTTATAGGGATTAAATATGAAAATAAGTATTAAATCATCTTGTAAACTTTTAAGTGCTGGAAAAATATAAACAATGAAGCAGAGGACAGTGTATCATCATTTTTCAAACAGTGGACTTCCGAGTTAGTTCAGGGAATTTGTACCATTAGAGGTAGTAATAAGGTCAAATTCCTTTTCATTTCCCTCTAAGTAAATAAGATAATTACTTTGCAGGTTTCACTTTTTAGCATAATTCTCTCAGAATCCTTGTGTGTTCATGCAGTGAGTATGCACAGCATTACTGGGCAGCATGTGAGCACACTTATAATTCAATGGCTCAGTTGATCACTCAGTAGTAGTTTTAACCATTAAGTTTTAAATTGTTTTATACTCCATTATGTTATTGTTTTGATTCTAAAGGTGGACTGATGATTGATAATAAGATATATAACATTGATATTGACTAGAATATGTTTCATGAACCATGAAAAATGACAAATTATTCTTTTTAATGTTGAAGAGAGTGAACAACATCTTACATCATTCTAAAAGACATTGGTAAACCCTTATTAATTAGACAAATTAATGTGAAGCTATTCTTCTGAATATGGGCTGAAGAGCTCAGGTCTAGAGTATGTCTTGTTGTACTTCATTGGCTTGTGCTTGAGGCCTCATGAAAGCAAGTTGAAAATTAACATAACAGATTCTTTTTCTCATTGCTCCAAATATAATATAAAATAAAATTTTTTGTTAGAAAGAGTTAAAACTGAGTAGCTGACAGAATTTTTCATTTGGTTGTTTTGATGCTGTTTACTCAGCCAACATTAGATATCCTTTAATGAAAGTCTGTTTGTAAACTGCTGAATTTTAACCAGTCACCAAATAAGCTGCAGCTCTTACATTCACAGTCTTCTCAGCATCAGACGGTAGCATGGGAATGGACCTACCAACTGAGTTTAATGGAGAGAACTAGATTATATGAGGAAATACATTTGAATTTCCTTAAAAAAAGAAAATCCCTTTATTTTGTATCTATAAAAATGGATATGCCTTCCTCAAATACACTTAGGATATTTTCTGACTTAAATTAAGAGTTATTTGGGACCATCTGTTTCCTAATACTTTCTTACTGAAGAAAGTAAGAGCAAGTAAAGATGTGGCAATCTTTACTTTTTTGATGTGGCAAGTAAAGAATATAGTAACATTTCAAATGACACCAAAAACAAAAGGAAGAACAAAATAGTGGTGAAGGATAAATAAAATCTCTAATCAAACTATGTATTTATTCCAGCTTCTCATTTTACTAGTGTTTGTCCATAGACAAATAATTTATAATTGCTCAGCTCTACTTCCTAACATAGAAATAGTGAATGTAACAGAACATTTTATTTATTGAGTTGTGAAAAGTAAAGAGATAATTCACACACATTACCTGGAACATTGGAAATTTTCCATAAATGGTTTGGTTTTTGCTATCTGGGGGTGGGGAAAAGAAAGGGGTTGCAAATAAGATACATGCCTAAAATAGAATCAGCAAATCAGTATCTCCTTTGCTTCCAAAATTTTGCCTAAATGCAAAGGATGAGTTTTTATTATGTCAAGATTTATTAACTAGTTTTACCCTCCATAAGCCTGATACATGAAAATGATATATCCAGCATTTTATAAAGAAAGCAAAAAATAGCATAATTAAGGAAATAACATTTATTTTAAAACAAATCTCATTTCCAGTACTATATAATAAAATCCTTTTACAAATAGCATCAGGACAGATAATACATTTATAAAACTAATTGGCTCCATACAAGTTGAGCTGATGCGTGTCATTTGGGTCAAATCCTCAAATTACAAATAAATGTTATCGTTTATCACCTGAACACTTTCCTCAATAAATCTATGTACTGTTTTTTGAACTTCTCAGGCATATTATTTGAGATTCCCTTCTGATTTAGCAAACAATGCTTACCTGTGTCTGACCTCTCACCCAGTGGAAACCTTCACTTTCAAACAGTGGTTATTTCAAATACTGCATAATGCAAAATGTAATTTGGAGGGAGCTCACACTTTAATTGCACTAACACTATCATTTTTCATCTTTCCCAAGTAGATCCACCCCATGAAGTGTTTCATTCTATGGAGAAACTTCTAGTGCACCTACACATAGAAGCATTTATCTGTGTTCTGTTGACCAAAACCCTCCTTCAGTGTGAACAGCAAGTTTTCTTCTCTATTTGATTCATGATATGTTTATTTGGATAATTCCCTTGAAATTCATCTTGATTTATGAGCAATCTTTGCCCTATTGAGTCATTAAATCCAGAGTATTAGCACATTTGGAATACATATAGAGATAATAATGGCATCCAAAGAAGAGTCCAGCAAAGATTATTTCCATGAGGACACTTTTAGAAGGATGATGTAACATTTACTAGAGAAAGAGTAAAATAAGATTTCCCCAGTGAAGATGAGAATGATGGCATCTTTGTGGTCTTAAGGATGAGCATTGTTCTGGAATACGCATTTTGCGCTGTATGAAAGAAGATAGATCTATGGCTTAGTTTCATTTTGTCAAGCTCCTTTTGACTAGGTTGTCTCACACGTTTGTTTTATCTTATTGAAATCTGTATTTAATATGTTGTTTCAAACTATTCCTTCTGAAACAAGTCAAGGCATATATAAACAAATGAATGCATAACTAAAGATAAATAAAGGACTAAGCAATTGTGCTGAATGAATGGATGTGTAGCAGAATGCTTGAAAATAAAATGTATTAGTTCACTAATGGATTTCCTGGTAGATGGAGTAAAGGCAAGAAGATTTGGGTTTCAATAAGAAAAATGGTGCAAAAGAAGCCAGAAGCAAATATCTAAAACAAATCATCACCTTCACACTGTTTTACAAGGGCCTGTTATACCTTTTCCTTTTTTATTTCTTTTGCCTCTTTCCTACTCATTTTCTCCTCTCTATTCTAAGACTTCTGTGTTAATTGACACCGAATATTCAGAGTTACTAGTGATGAAAAAACATGGTATTATTAAGATTAAATTAGCTATTCAGGTCCCTGGTATTAAGGAATGGAAAGAAGTTGGTAGGATATCCAAGCAGTGAAAATTAAAAAAAGAAGAAGAAGAAGGAAAGAGAGAAAGAGGAAAGCTGGTTGTAAAGCTGCAGTAGATAGATGGGGAATTAGGATGAAAACCAATTATTCATTGAAGGTGCCAGAAGGAGAATTAATGACATGAATTCATAGCTTCTCACCATAAAGGTAAAAAATGACAGACACTTAGACTGGGGAATGAAAAGAAATAGGTGCATGCAACATTCTTCTATTTACACCTGATTGAGATGTGAAAAGAAAATGAGGGACAGGATTACTAAAGAAAAATCCCAGACAGTTAAGCAATTTTAGGAATGATTCATTTTAAGATATGGCCATCAATTATTTATAAGGGTTAATAAATAGATTTATAAGCAAGAGGTACAGGGAATGTAGAAATACCTAAATGACCTACAAATTATTTACAACCCCAGTAAGTCATAACACATGAACTACTGCTGAAAACACCATTTACTTGACTTTAAAATTTGCACCATAAACTATAAATGGGCCAGTTATGGAACATCAGCCATTTGTAATGTGCTGTGCAATATTTAACTCAAACTAAACGTGTTTGCACTAGCTGCTGAGCAGTTGGACTAATTTAATAAGAATTCCTAGTGCCTAATGATTTATTTGTAGGTAAAATGATCTTAACTACTTAATGGTCTTAATATCTGAGATGTAAATCTGAAATAGAATATCATAAATTGTATTTAGTGCACGCACTTAATATCAAGCATCCAAACTTTAAAAATAAAAACAATTGCAGAAAAAACTGCACCACCTGTCAATTTTATTCTCTTCTGTCTCCAGCCTTTCATATTTACTTTTTCCTTTTATTTTCACATTTAGGTCATCTCTTAACATTCCTTTCATTTGTGCTTCCTCTCCCATCCTTCATACCTCTTTTGTTCTAATTCTCTAGACACTTGCCAGCACACTTTGGGTTTCCAAAGGGGGTACACATTTCAATTATGCATGGCAGTTAAAAAGTGGAAATATTCCTTGGCTATCCAGCTTTTTGAATGAGTAATTGCAATCACCAGAGACCCTGTCATTGTCTCAGAGACTGATTGTCATGATATTCAGTCTGGTAGGTGTCTTATTGTGTCTTTGTTCCTCAAGAACCCACCTCTCCCTGTTGTAATGACTAAGAAGTACATATAAATTTATGATCATAATTTTAGAGTGATTCCCACACATTGTTTCGTGTACAACTAGAAGAGGTAATAAAGATTTGAGGTTGCTAATAATGTCTTTAAAATGCCACGACATTTCATTCTCTTCATATTTTGTTTCATTCTTCAGCATAGGCTAGGTTTTCTGGAAATGAGATATCAAAGTGGCCGAATTAAATGCAAGCTTGGTTCGGTTCCAGCCAATGCATCAAAAAAACAAAACAAAAAACAAAACAAGTTTATTTCTAATTCATTCTAATGCCAAATGTAGGTCGTCAGAGCACCCTGTTCATCACATTCACTTGGATGCCTGGCTGGAGGAGTCCCCTACCTACCACGGGAGTCCAAGACGCTGGTAAGGAGAGAACTTGGAGGAAGCAAAGAAGAAGCTTTTAGGCTCATCAGTTCCTATTTGGCTTTTCCCCAATCTTGTCAATTTAACAATTTTTCATATGTATAATATTAACATAGTTGAAAAGTCAAATCTATATAAGATATACTCAATAAAGCCCCACACCTTGTAGTATCCATTTTCATTATTTTCTATTTTTGTCCTTCCCGCATTTCTTTTTCAAAAAATAATCTCCTTCTCTCTTTCAGAAAATGTAACCTAATTTATTCTGTTTTCTTCTCTTAACAATACATCCAGGAAATTACACTATATTGACTTGATGGTGCTCACCCTCATTCTGTTTCTATCGCTGCACAGTTCTCTACTGTGAGAATGCACTGTCTTATTCAGTTGATCTCCTCTGCACACTTATGTCTGTTATTTCCAATATTGCACTGGTATAATCATGTTGCAGTGAATATCTTGTGCATATTTGGTTTCATGTTGTCAGAGGCATATCTTTAGGATAAACTCCTAGAAATGGATTACTGAGTCAAATGGTAATATGTAGTTCTGTTGATATTGCCAAATTCTCCCTCCAAGTGATCATAACATTTTGCCTACCCACAACAATGTATGAAATTTCTGTTTCCCCAGTTTTGCCAGAGTTCATTGTCAAGCTTTGGACTTTTTGTCAATTTGATAAATGAGAAAGGTTTATTATTCCTTTCATTATGAATGTATTAAAACACTGTTTCACATGTTTGAGGAACACTTGCTTGTTATTCATGGACTCTCTGTTCATGTCTTTTGTGCATTTTTCAAAAAATATTTGGTTATATTTCTTCATATATTAAGACTCCTTTATATACCAGGGATATTAGTCCTGTCTCTCTGATACATACTGAAATATTTTCTTCTAGTATGTTACTTGCCTTTGGATTTTTCTTATGGTATGGTTTTGTAAGGCAAAACAAAATTTTTCCTTCATTTTTATGTTGTCAAATTTCTCTTTTATTGCTTCTTGATTTTGAAGCACAGAAAGTGTTCCACCCACTAAAGTTATAAAAGGAGTCATCCATGTTTTCTTCTAGGGTTTGCCTGGTTCCATTATTTGTCCGTCTCAGATCTATTTGGACGATTTCATTAGACTATTGATTTAAAGTGATTCATCCTAAATAAAGCTGTCCACTGAATAGTACTTATGTTTTTCTTTTCTAGTCTCTCCCTAATCCCCCTTAATGATTCCTTTATCTAAGGTTACCATCAGAAACATTAAAGAAATTTTAATTAAATAAATATTAAAGAAATACTCTGTCTTATTAATATGGTTTTTCTTATATTGATTCTTTCCTTCTCCATTAGTTTTTGTTTTGACAAGAAAGAACTGCAATATCTCAGTGGTATAAACAACAAATAACATGTTACTCATATTAAGTGATTGCACAGGTCATGGTGGTTCAGTTTGGCTGGCTACAGCTAGACTAGGGTCATGCTCCTCATTATTTCCCATTCTGGGATCTGCACAGAAAGTTCAGTGCCTCTCTAGGGTATGCCCTTACTTCATGCAGAAAGCAGGAATGAGAGAGCACTAGCTGAACCATGCAGTTCACATTAAACTTCCACCCAAATGCGAAAGCACACCACCCAGACAAAACATCACTTGTGCAAACCCAAAGGAGAAAAGCAGGTAAGTCACATAACTACAGGCAGGAAAGTAGATTTCTGTAAGAGAGAAGGTAAAAATGGTGGGGAAAATAATCCTACATATGTTATTCTATGTAGTATAATATTAAAATGCATGCTATTAAATATATTACTTTAAACATCTAGATATAAATACTATTAATTTTTTATGTTTCTCCATGAGTTAATATCACAAAATATTGTTCAATGTATTATTAACTTTTCTGATGCTATTTCTAGGGGATAAAATAAAATTCTTTTAGCAAAGGAGATTATACTTATGTGTGACACATTAGGTATGTAAAAATATATTGCAATTTATTGATTTTTATTCTACCTAGAGCCTTTTAAACTACTATTTGTGGTCCTTTAAATCTGGCTGCGGGAAAGGACTTTTAAATGACAGTTCATTTCCTACATGAGTCATCCAATTAAAGGACCTTCACTGAGGTTGTTAGACTTTCAAATTCATATAATTTGGCAGTTGGCTCATTTGATAACCCTTACTTTAAGAATGTCATCTTTGCTAAGTTGTCCATTTTATTGTTTTCAAATTATGCTTATGCTACTGAAAACTTCAGAAAGAATGCCTCCCAAATCTTTGTCTGAATATGAGGCAATAAGACTAATAAATGCTTAACTGAGAATCCAACTTTACTGAAGACAGGCTCCTTGGATCCCTAAAATTACTGGCAAAGCATATGAACTGAGAGAATTTTGAAAGGAGACATTAAGGAATAGCCTATCTTTAGCTCTCTGTCTCTCATTCTATCTCCAGCTTCCTCTCTCTTTTCATCTCTCCCTCGCTCAAATTGATCATGGGAAATTCCAGTTTCATACAAGTCACAAACACATTTGGGAGAATTTCTGACTTTTCAACAAATACGCCTGGAGAGTATTCTAAGTGAGAGACATTCTGCTTTCGATACATCAGGTGGTTCCATGAATGAGATAGCACTCTTGCTCTTAGCAGCAAGGAATTTTCAGCAATAAATATTAGCAATAAATATTCAGATGCAGGATTTAGATAGGTTAGGCTAATCCAGAGCTTCTCATTCTTGAATGCATATTAGAATAGCCCGCACAGTTTTTAACCATATTAATACCTGGTTCCCCCTCACAGAAATTCTAATTTAATTAGTCTGGGACAAAGATTGCACATAGATGTTTGTAATATCTTTCCAGATCATTCTAATATACATCCCTGGTTCATAATCATTAGTCTAGTTACTCTAGTCCCTTGCTACCCCAAATGTGGTTCTAAGGCACCACTTCCATCACATAAGAGCTTTCTAGAAAAGGCAGACTCTAAGGGCACATCTCAAACTTACTGTATCAGATTCAACATATTGACAAGTTCTTCCAAGTGATTTATATGTCCATTAAAATTTAATAAATGCTGTGTTCTATATGTAAGGTATTATAACACAATGATATCTTGAGATGGTTGAGAGAAAAGTGTGGTATAACACCGAGTATGCCAGGAATTTTCCTGGTAAAAACAACAAGTATGCACAGTTTATGCTGTGGATTGAAGTCAATAATGATCATCAGCTGGAGCTTGTCTATAGGTGTAGCATACATTATAAATGTGTTAATGTTGAAGATAGCTAATGGGGATTATTTTAAAGCTTTATTCAAAGAAATGTAAGATATATCATGTGAGGGTATAAAGGATATAAACTGGAAGCTGACAAATCCTTACTAAAAGGATGACTATATGGGAATTTAAGTGTATACTTAGGAGATAACTCAAGCCATGCCTGAAAAACTATGGCAGAGCCCTCAGGAACAGAGAGAGTAGCAAAGCTTTGGCCAAAGATCTCAGATTTTATTTCTTCCTGCAAGAGTAGGTGTGTTTGGTAAGACTTATTAGAGTAGAGTGAATTTGGCTTAAAAGTACTTTGGTAAGAAAAATGTCTTGATTATTTCTAGTGTTTGAATATGTGTTTGTTGATTGCTTCTAAACCATTTACTTTCCTCTATTCTTTAGCCAAATATTCACTTGTCTAAGTGCTGTTTTTTAATTTTTGTATCTATCACTGTTACATATATTCCACTGCTTTATCCTTTTGTTAATTTCTACTATATATTTTTGAAAGAATACTTTCATTGTGTGTTTTACGGCACCACTTCAACTTTCTGGAGTCTCATTCTGCTCTTACTGTGTTTGTCAGATTTTGAATTCTGCTTTTTAATTGCTTTGCAACCTTTCATCATCTATTATAGCTTTATATTCATACCTAACTGCATCTTCACCATTTTCTATTTCATTTCAACATCTCTTAATCGTCTTTGAGTCTATATTTCCTTAATGTCTATTAATAATATGATGTGATGATTTTAGAATTTAGTCCCATTTCTTTCTAAAAATTACAAAGAATTTAATTAATCTCTGCATCTTGAGTTCAATGTTTTCTTTAAATTGTATTAACAAGAGGAGAGTTGACAAAGATAGTGGCAGAAGGGTTTCCTGAACTTCCGTTCGCAACAGACAGGCTGTATGTATGGCTACCCACAGGGCAATTCCCCCTGAAAGAAATTTAGAAAATTGCTGAGCAACTCGTACACATCAGGCAAATGAGAAAATGTCCACACTGAAGCAGGTGGGAAAGGCTGAGACAAACTGTCGCATAAACCCCACCCTAGCACAGCCCCGTACAATCAGGAGGGAACTTCCAACTTCAAGCATTTCCTTGAGGAGCAAAGGATTTGAACTGTAGACCTAGCACTCTGACTTATAAGATTCCTACCAAGGAGACAGGCCCACCACACACCTAACTTTGAAAGAAAATGGTAGCTGGCAGCCACAAGACCCATAAGACTATAACAAAGACACAGTTTTTCAGGGGTGCATGAGCACGCACCACTACTATGCCCCCAGGCTCAGTGCAAAGGGAAAAGACAAAAACACCTATCTCCCATCTTTCCATTTAAAAGGGATCCATCTGCCTTGAGGGTCTGACTTCTAATTTTACCAGGCATCTAGGAGCTGGCTGTGACCCTCCTCAGAGACCAGAGAAACTAATTGGAACATTCTCTACCTTATTCTTCTAGCCCATTCTCACAATAAAATCAAGTTCTCTTTGCAGGGTGTTTACACACACATCTGGTACTCCAGCTTTTGTGGCTGGTGCACAAGGGACAAATACGCACATCACCTGGCTCTGATAACAAAAGGGACCTAGCATTCATGAGTCTCACAGGACTTTGACAGACGAAGCAATTGCTAATGGGCGCAAGTATGCAAGGAGTCATTGTGGCTCTTCCCCATGGGCTCAGTGCAAGGGAGCAGGCAAAAATTTCCATTTCTCAGTCTTTCCATGAAAGGGTCTATCTGTGTATTTCACAAGCTGCTGCCAAGTGGTCTAGATTCTAATTTCATATGCATCTAGAGGCTAGCTGTGATCCTCCTTAGAGACAGGGGAAGCTAGTGGATTTTTCCTTCCCCATCTCCCTCCAGCTCAGTAGGACAATAAAATCAAGTTGCCATTATCTCCCTGCAGTGAGATAAACACATTTGGTGCCCCAGATTTTGCAGCTGCCACCCAAGGAATAAGACCCCAAACCATCTCACTCAGGTAGCCAACAAAGCTTGCATTCAAATACCCACCAGTCTATAATGAACAAACAAGTGGTTTTTAAGCAGGTGCAGGAACATGGTTATATACCCACGCTGAGCAAAGGGAGTGTTCAAAGACATCTTCCAGTTTCCCCCTGAAAGGGTCTTAACTATATACTTTCACAAATGCTGCCTGAGGGTCTGGCTTCTAATCAGCCTGCATCTGGAGTCATCCCCTTTGGGACATGGATAGGTCTTGACACATCTTCAACAACTAGAGCTTCAAAGAACAAGGAAGGAGGCCTGGACAATCACAAAGATTTGGGAGACAACCAGAAGCTTGGGCCTAGCTGACTGATGAGGTGATTTATGGGATACCACTTCTTCAGACTGGGAGAGGTGGCTGTTTTATCTAATGCACAGGAATCAACACAGAGAGTCAAGGGAAATGAAGGAACAGGAATATTCTCAAACAACAGAACAGGATAAGCCTCCAGAAACACACCTTAATAAAATAGAGATAAGGGATTTATCTCATGGAAAGTTCAAAAAGGTGGTCATAAAGATGCTCACTGAGGTCAGGAGAGCAATACAGGAACAAGCTAAGAATTTCAAAAAAATGAATAGAAAATATGAGAAAGTGCCAAACAGAAATCAGAGTTGAGAATACTGAAAAATTCAGTGGAGCAGTTCAGCAGTAGACTGGATTAAGTGGAAGGAAGGATCAATGAACTTGAGATAGGAGAGGAATTTATCCCTTTGGAGATGCAAAAAGAAAAAAGCCCCCCAAAAAAGTGAAGACAGCTTAAGGGGACCCCACCAAGTGGACCCATATACACATTATAGGGGGTCCCAGAAAAAAAGAGAGAAAGGAGAAGAAAGCTTATTCACAGAAATAATGGCAGATAACTTTCCTAACCCTGAGAGACAAACAGACATCCACATCCAGGGAACCTTGACATTTCCAAGTTAAGATGAAGCCAAAGGGACCCAAAACAAGAGCCACTAAAATGTCATCATCAGCACTTAAAGACAAGAGAATCTTAGGAGCAGCAAGAGGAAAGTGACTATGTTATGTACAAAGGAACTCCCATAAGACTAGCAGCAGATTTTTCAGCAGAAACTTTGCAGACTAGAAAGCAGTGGGATGATACATTCAAAGCGCTAGGGACAAACAACCCTCGAACCAAGAAGAGTCTTACCAGCAAAGCTGTCCTTCAAAATTGAAGAGACATAGTTTTCCAGACAAACAAAACCTGAAGGAGTTCATCACTACACCAGCTTTCCAAGATTGTTTAAAACTGAAATGAAAAGTTGCCAATTAGAACAAGATAAAAATAAAAATGTATAAACTCACTATTAAAGATCATTATATAGTTAATTTCAGAATATTCCAAAATTATAAAGGTAGTGGATAAATCACTTATAACTCCACTGTGAAGGTTATAAGACAAAGCATTAAAAATACTATAACTACAATCATTTGTTAAGGATATACAAGTTTTAAAAATGTAAATTATGACATCAAGAATGTAAAATGTGGAGAGGCAGGTAAATATCGTACAACTTTATTTGACAATTATATTTCATTGAACAAATTTAAAAAATAAATTGTGTTAATGAATCTTTTTGAGGAGGACTCTTTCTTTGAAGAGGAGGAAATAGAAAAACATCACAGGGTATTTTACTCTGCTGATTAAATATCATGGGAAGTTTTCCTAGGTTTCCTTCCTACTCACTCATTATACTCTTACTCTTAGATATAAATTATAATAAATATAACCAATGAGCAAAATATGTATTCAGAATCAGCATTTATTTCCTTAGTATATCTCTCCCAGGAAGAGAAATGAAATGCTGTCCTGTTCTGTTTCCAGACTCAACAGACATCTTTTTTTAAATTTCTTTGTTTATTTGAGAATTATAACAGCCTTACTTTTTCCAGAATGCATGAATGAAAAATTTTGGCCAACTGAGTAGCATCATTTTTCTTTACAAATTCATGTTATCAATTTCATATCAGAATTTAATGCTCAACTGCTGGTTGCTTTGATTATATACCATTACTTAATTATAATTCCACTCCTATAGCTCCTGCTAGTTACTACAACTGCTAATCCTACGACTTATTCCTTAGTTAATACAATGGATACCAGAAAAAAAAGTCACATATAATTTAATTAAATAATTAGAAAAATACCTGTGAGGTAGGTATCATTAATCCCCTTTTTACAGATGAATAAACACATTTCTGCAAATGGTAGACCATGACTGTGCCTAAAGTAATGATACTAATAATTAATAATTACAAGTGTTTACTGTGTTCCAATGATAGTTCTAAAGTTTATCTGTGCTAGTTTATTTAATCCTTACAAGCCACCTCAGGAATAATGATTACTGGTATAACCCATAATTATAGCAAAGACATACTGAAGTTAAATAATTTGCCCAATATCACAAGTGGGAGCCAGGATTAAAACAATTGCACTGTGAGCCACAAAATGTATGAATGGTCCTCCTCTCAAACAACCTGAAAATCCCTGGGTTACAGGTACAGGTAGAGTTCGGTGAAAAGTTCCTTTTTCTGTCTAATTCCTTTAGCTTTGCTTTTAGGAGTGAAATGCTCTTTACTGGAATTACATCCTGGGATTTCATCTTGGACCCAGAAGATTGATATGTGTATTCTCATCTTCCTTTGTTGATTTAATGAGTGCATTGTTTCCTGTGTTTTTAGGAGAATTCAGCAGGAAATGTGAATTAAACAGTTATCTGGCTGCCATATTACTAAAAGGCCTATGAAAAATGTTATTACTCCATTAATAATTTGTAATACTCTAACCATGGAATGCTCATTGTTAAAACAATTTGAGAAATCTCCCTTTGACAATGATAAGAATCATTTTATTAATCAATGTGCTTTTAGTTTTCCTTTACTCTGTTATAAATTCTGGCATGCAAATCTGATTTTACTAATCTCTTGCACAATATTTTTTAATGGCTCTCCATGGGCTATAGGACAAACTCTAAATTGACTGCCTGGCAGAAAATGCACATCATAATCTGGCTACAGCCCAAATATATGACTTAATGCTGTCCCTCTCCTACTTGTCTTTGAGTTTCAGCAGTGCCCAGTTATTTGCTAGTTTTGTCCATGTATTGGTATATGCAGTCTACGTGACACGCTTGTATTTATCCTTTAGATGTTCTTAAACACTTTCCTAAACTCGACATTGCCCTCTCTCTATATATCCTCTTATTTTCCCTTAGCTTTGTACAATACATGTGTAATAGCAAATGTCCATTTATTCACAAAATACGTGTGTATTGAATGTTCCATAAAGTGACAGGTGTCTCCATCTATTAAGGTATTTTCCTCACCATGCTGCCTGCTGCAGGAATTCCAGAAAGGTTCCTTTGGGAAGAGTACTCTCAACCCTGTTCTGGACTGGGGTGCTACATTCTTTGTCTCCAATCCTTGTCAGGGAGCCTTATACTGACATTTTCTTCCCACCTGAGACTTGCCAGATTTTCTGTTCCATTTATTCCTAGCTTGAACTTTGAAGTCCATCTTTATACTTTCCCTCTTTGGCCAAAAACTCACCCCAAAACATGCAATCCAGACTCTCGAATCCCAGCCGTAGGAACAGCACCGAAAGCTTCAGTATAAATAGCAAAGCCCTATAGGCATTTTTTTTTCAACACTGATTCATTTGCTTAATCCATCTTGATGGGAGGAAGTATGTTTATTCCTGGTATAAGATAAATCTATACATTTATAAACCTAATTGAATAAATGAACAACTAAATTAATTTGTTCCTGCTACTTTGGTCACTACAGGGTGATTTCTGACATTACTATTCAACTTGATTTCCCCTCAAGTAGTTAATGGTCTAGGAGAGTGCTGTATAAATTGTTCTCTGTGGAGGATGCAGAAGGTATTATGGGTATACTGGGGGTGGGGGATGGAAGACAAGAAGGAGGGACAGGAGGAGGCAGGGCTTCTCATAGGCATTTCAAGCAGAAAAAATCCCCTAATGTGCACTTTATGTATTGGACTTCCTCCATATATTTCAGCTGAATAAATGTTTCCAAGACTTAAAATTTAAAAATCCCCCAAATCACAGATGCAAAGCTAGACTAGAGAGTGGCAAAGGTACCTTCCCAGAGCACTTAAACCTGCTTACCTTGTCTCAGTTGTACTTAATGAATTTCCATGAACTTGAAACTGTTCCATGACACTGACTTTACCAAGAAGACAAAGCATCACATGCTTGGCAAAGGTGCTTTCACATCTTTAATTATGACAGACTTCTTAAGAATATCTGATGGACCAAATCTGCCTAAGCAAAAGGATTGGTTTACCCAGGCATCTCTTCATATAGGAAATTCAATGGTTTAATAATTCCATACCACTTTTAACTCCTTGGCACCTAGAACCTGACGTGCCTCCTGCCTGGAAGACAATTGCCAACAACAAATGCCTTGGAAAGTGCTAATGGGAAAGGACTAGTAAGCTAGTGCAGATAAAATGAATTATGCTTACCACTTACGGGGTTTCTATGGGCAGTAGTCATATAAAAAGGTATTATTAGTATCATCCAGTCTGCGCCAGCGGCAATATCCAGCACTGCAGTGCTTCATGCTATTTGGTACGCAAGCCTCCATGGTATGTTCTTCCAAGCTGGTGCTGACAGAGCAAAGTTACACACAGAGACAAAATCCTTTAAGTTCCTGTGTTCCTTGAAATAAAGGAACATTTAAAAAAATTCAATGCATTATGTTAATTTGAGAATCAAATAAAAATGTACTGTGGATTTCTTTTTACGTAGCTCCTGTGGCTAATAATCCTTACCAAAAAAATCAAAGGAAATGGTTAATCTGTCAAAAAGGACTTAAAAATTTCAAAGAGGCTTTTGAATTTTATTTTATTCTTTTCTCTTCTCATCATTGATAATCCCCATATTGTCAAAGGAAAGCATTCTCTTGAGGTTTAAGGGAATGATTTCTCTCATGGTGTCAATATTTGCAGCAGAGACATCCAGAGACAGTTTGCAGTTTTATGACCCTTTAAGGAAAAGCAGTGAAATGCCATCCCAGCTCATTCTAAATAGATGGCATATTGATAGCAATGAACATTATTTGCCAACATTAGCACAGAATGAATGCCCCATTTCAGATCTCGGTACTGAGAACATAAGGACAAGGCACTGTAGAATGAGGACATTGCATGTTTATGAAAGTTATGCTTTGATCCAATGAGGCCCAAATTGATATGTCATACACTTTGCCTTCATTAACGTGTGTTATCACTCAGCTTCCTGCCAGAAAGTTCCACACCATCTTCCACTTTTTAAATTAGGCACAGTAGACTAGACAAGATCATCACATTAGTTTGAGAAACATATTTGCCAGCAAATGGTTTTTATGCAAGAAAATATCACCCCAAATATTTGAAAATTAGCCTATCATCAACACTACAAATCATTTAAAAATTACCTCTATTCTCACAGAGTGCAGAGTCTGCTAAAGCATCATTTTTAAAGTTATGACAACAGATAATAAAATATTACTGAATCAAGCTTTCCCTTATTATCTCTCAATGTGTGGTGAAGCCTGCATGCTGAATAAAGAAAGTCATCCTTAAATGGTCAACTGCAACGATAAATGAATTATTTCATGTGTGCATCTGTTTACCCACCCATCCATTCACTTGGCACATGGAATGACTACTATGGGAGAGGTAACTGTTAGGTGCAGAGGGCCCAAACATAGAAGCCTCAGTTTCTGCTCTTAAGAGGATGACAGTATTATGGGATAGATGTATGGAGAACAGTACGTACAACAGAAATGTGGTGGCAGCCAGGACAGAGGTGAACTATGGAGGTGATATGGCAGCAGAAGCTAGAGGTTAATCCAGTGAGTTCCTTAGCTCTTCCAGTGACAGAGTACTTCCAGAAGAATTTGAGAAGACTCATGTTCCCTTGGTGAGCCCTGGCTTGGCTTTGGAGCCCTCCCTATGTCTGATAACTCCTCAGCTAGAAACATTAGAAACATTGTGTGTACGGGGCATTACAGCAGCTGCCCAATCCCTGGAGAAGTAGTCTTGGAAAAATCTTCTGTTTAGCTCCCTTTATATTTGAGAAAAAAATGTAAATTTCTTTCTTTATAGTCCAACACTCCTTTGTCACAGCTTCCTGGAGCTTTCTTTAGCTTCTCAAGAGTCAGCTCCCTGTCTTGCTGTCCTTATCTAAACTGACACTTGGAGCTCTACAACTTGCCTGCATTCTTCATACTCCTCATTCGCTTTTGTCTGCTGATTAAAATTAAAATGTGCACCAGTCCCACATAAAATGAGAGTCCTCTTCTCAGTCAGTGACATGTTTGTATCAAAAGTTCAACTGAAATTCAGGAATGCAATGATTTTCAGCTCATATTTTAAGAGATTTTAAAGCCATCCCTGAAGTTTACTGTAGGATAGATGCCAGGCTATTACAACACTGTTTGCTGAGATAGAACTTGCAAGGAAAATTTTGTGAGTTCATAATCACTTCAGTTTGAAAGCAATCAAATGAAAAAAAAAATTGTTTCTTATAAGCTGCCCTCTCCTGCTGTGAATTTGACCATTGTAATCCCAGGAAATACTAGCTCTCCCTTGGAGAGCATTTTCTCATTATTAAACATCCTAGAACACTGTCCCATACTGGTTTTCTTCCTCTATATCTCATTTCAGAATTTGTCCTCCTCACTACGCATTAACGCATAGCAAATTCCATAATATGTTTCCACCTAGTCCTGCAGCTATCTCTTACACATGGCAATTCAGAATTTCACATCAGGCCTAAATTACCATATCCCTCAGTATACTAAGTTATTTAGGGAGGTAAGAGAGCAAGTCACATGGAGTTACACTTATTCACCATTGAAAAGAGAGTGAGAGAAAGAAAGAAAGAAAAAATATTTACACATATGCAATCAAATAATAATCCTTTTATCCCCTTATACCTTTTCCTTTGCCCTTTATGGGTAATTTCTTTTTTCCAGTGAAAATAAACCCCCTCACTCTTTATTACCATCTATAATGTCTAAAGCTGTTCTTGAATTTAGTACCATCTAGATTGACATTAATTATCCAATCAATCATTAAGTGTTCTTTGAGTATATACATTCGTTTTGAGCAACATTTATTAGGTAGCTATTATGTGTCCATTAATAAATAACTAAATAAAATATTTATCAATAATTGATAATAATGATAAATTAGAGGACTGGGTGCACATATAAATGGACTCTACAAACATCTGGAAGGTCAATGATAGCTCATTGAGATCTAAAAGCTGAATTAGTCAACTGAATATAGTAGCAATAACAATGTAGACTGACAAACATAAAGAAGAGCAACCTGAAGACAGTGCACAGAAGTTAGATCTCCTCTAACTAGCTGTGAAAAAGCTAGTTGCTTTTGTTTTACTTTGTTCTGTGGACTGAGCCTGCTGAGGTAACCCTCTGGGTCTGGAGAGAAGGGAGCAAGAATGAGGCTGATACAAGATCAAGCAGAGTCGCTATACGTTTCCAGTGGGTTCTGTCTAGCAGGACAGAGAATGAATAATTATTGGGAGACTCTCCAGAGCTTCCAGCAGGTATGCAGCCTTAAAGAGATCTCACTTTACAGAGAACACTTTAGTGGTTAAATGGGTGGCTTAAAGAAGGGTCAAGAATCGATGTAGATAACCTCAGGACCCAACAGTTCCACTCCTAAGTAGCTACCCAAGGGAAATGCAAATACAAGTCCACACAAACACATGTGACACTAGTGTCTTTCATAGTATCCCCAGACATCCATCAGTTAATAAATGGAGGAACAAAATGTGATATGCTCATACAGTGGGATACTATTCAATAACAAAGAATGAGATACTGAAGCAACTACCATACAAATGAACTTCAACAGCATTATGTTAAGTGAAAGGAGCAAGGAACAAAAGACCACTTATTTTATAACTTACATGAGGTGTCCAGAAAAGGCAAATATATAAAGAAAGTAGAATCGTGGTTTTCTAGGAGATGAGAGAAGGAATGGGGGTTTACCGTGAATGGGCATGAAGGATCCTATTTTAATGATGAAAATCTCCTAAACTGGATTACAATGATGGCTGCACAGAGCAATAATTTACTAAAAATAAATGAATTGTAGAGTTAAAAATGGGTGAACTTTATGATATGTAAGTTATACCTCAAAATAGTCATTAAAACAAAACTGATACAGATGCATTTGAAAGTAATTTAGGAAGTAGAATTGTCTAGATGTTATGATTGGTTAGAAGCATTGTGGAAGAGACTTCTGTGTATATTTCTGGCAAGAACAACAGTGTGGATTGTGAATCAGATTGTGCAGTGGGGTGGGTAGTCCTCACAGTTATAAGCACATCCTAATTATTCCACCTTTGCAAATCCAGTTAATACTTGTCTACTAAAACATTAGCATTGCATTACTCTTAGAAATAAGGCTAAAGTATAAGATCCTGACCTCAAATCTAGCACCATCTTCAACCACGCTGCTCTTGTCCAGCTTCTTATACACACCAAACCTACACCAAAGACATAGGGCTGTGGGAGATGTCTCTGGTAATCCTGGATACAGTGGATGACATGAAGATTTTCATTTCTGTGATGTCCAGGCAACTACTCAGAAATTACCAAGATGGTAATGCTGACCTGAGACAGCAGTACCCCTTGGCTTACAAGAGACATAGACTATATGCATAAATCTCTGAGCCCTCAAAAGAGAAAGAGGAAGGAGAACACACACACACACACATTCCAGGATCTTATTCTAATTAAAAACGTATTCTGAGAAAAGCCTGTCATATGCCTGTCTTCTGCTTTCATTCATATATTTCTATTTGGTCCCAAGACAAACTTCATTTTTGGATTATTGGTCTCACTACTAAATAATATACAAAAAATAAACAGATAATTAATTACAGACTGCAGTCTGCATCTTTTTTACTATGTGGGAAGTTTCTTTTCTCACAATTAAGTCAGTCTTTATTATATCATAATACACTGTTCCCTATTACTTTTAGAATTAAATATAATGCAAATACAAAAGGAAAAAACAAACAGGAGAGCCAATTAATCATTATTTCTCAGTTGCAGTAAGAGGAATTTGTTCTAAACACTGATAACCCAGTATTTTCTTTTACAGGTAGTTAGAAGTAAATTGTATATGGGATCATTCTATTTCCATTCATAGACACACAAAAACCATATATTACTGCATCCCTTTCTCTTTAAATAATACTTACTTAGAACTTGCTTTGTGTCAGACAAATGTATAAATGATATTATACACACACATACACTAAATCTTCCGTATAATCATATTAAATAAGTACTGTTATTTTTCTTAGTTTACATTTAAGGAAATTGAGGCATAGATTAATCAGGTCAGATAGCTAATAAACAGCAAAGCAAAGATATAATCCAAAGCTTTCTGCCTGCATGGTTCACATGTTTAACTGTTATACAATGTGATGTACCTCTCCCAAACTTTATAATTTCTTCCTATACTTTTAAAAGTTATTTCTTTCTTCACCCAACCAGTGGCTCTAACTAATGTAAGCTTTAGGGTTTTAGAAATCCCAGTTTAAGAACTGGGACTACAAACATTGAAAGACTCTTAAAATCTTTATATTTTCCTATTTGCTGCTTCACCAGAACTCCAGATTTACCAAATATAGCACAAAAATATGCTTACTTTGGAACAAGAGATGCTGTGTAAAGAAAGAAAATAGAATCAGACATATTTTTTCCAGTTATTTTTCACAGGACTTAGTTGGTCTATCACAAAATGGCCATTCACTTACACAATGAATTCTGATTTTCAGAATTGTATGGGCCAATTGTGGAGTTGTGAAACAGCATGATGTCTGTACACATTATGTATGTATACAAGATGTTAAATGTTAATAAGAATAATACTTAAAGCAAAGAATATTAAGAAACAAGGTAGGAGAAAGATCATAGACTGCTTTATCTGATATTTAAAAAATGCCTACCTAATACCATGGTTTCCCTTATATGTGGAATCTAAGGGAAACAAAGTGAAACAAATGAACAAAACAGGAACAGACGACTCATAGACACTGAAAAGTGACTGGTCGTTATAATGGGGGAGGGGTTGCGGTGGGTGAAACAGCTGAAGGAGATAAAGAGACACAAAATCTAAATCATATATAAATTAGTCATGGAAATGAAAGAACAACAGAGAGAATGTGTTGACAGTTCTGTAACATCTTTCTGCGCTGACAGACAGTAACTACACTAGTTGGGGTGAGCATTTAATAATGTAGATAACTGTCAAATCAGTTGTACTTGTACTATGTACTTGAAACCAATATGATATTGTATTTCAACTATGCTTCAATAAAAAAATAAAAATAAATAAAAATGCCTATCTTACTCTGAAGATATTTTGCACACAAAGTTTCAAGCATGCATGTGATAAAGTAATATTTTCATTTTTAGAAAAACTGTTTTCATTATAAAATAGCATATTCATGTAGAACAGGACATGGAGCTATGTTAGAGGCTGTTGCTGTTTTCAGGTGAATGATGACTAAAGCCTATATTAGAGGAGTAACAGTAGTGATGATGGAGAGGTAATTTCATAAGAAATATGTCAGAGGTAGAAACTGAAGTATTTGGTACTTTTTTGGATGTGGAGAAGAGTAAAACACCAAGTTTAATTCCAGGTAGCAAGATTAAGTGACTCATTGACCAAGGAGTCTCCGAAAGAAAAACAGAATACAAAAGAGGAAAAGGTGTGTGGGAAATTTATTTTATTTAGTGTCTATTCATGATCCTCCCAAGAAAATTTCAAATGAAGGGAGGTGGAGTTAATTCAGATAAGGATTATAAAAGGAAGCTACTGATTTCTTATTTCTGTATAAAGACAACAATATGTTTTCAAAGCCTTCTCTCAAAAGCAATCTTAATTACTCCTGAAAAAATAAATAAATTATAACAACATTTGTAGAATTTTAGAGTTCTGAGTATTACCATTATTTCACACCATTTGCATCAAGTAACAAACCAGAAAAAAATACAGGTACCTCAACTGGGCTCCATATCACCTAAGAAAAGTTTTAAAAGGAGAATTTCTAAACACCAGTATATATACTACTTCTAAAATTTCAGTGAGTTACCTTCCATTTCAAGTTTATTTAGCAAACAATACAATTATTGGCCACTTCAGCCACTGTTATGCATTCAGGACCTTGCTTGGTTCTACAGAAATAATCAGTTGAATTGCCTCTGCCTTAACCAAATGGAAGCACAGATACAAATTGAGCTCACCTTGGGCCCCTATCAAACAATTCCTCTTGGTTGCCACAGTTTATGTAGCTGCTACTCTGTTAGACTGATTGGAGATTTCAGCTTTTTATTTATCTTCATTATGTGTTTAAAAATTTAATACTTTTAGCAGAGATTCCGCCTCATATCTTAAAACAGTAAAATATAAGGATCAGGTCCCTGACTACGACACATACAGAATTGCACCTTTACTTATTTTAAAGCTCTCTTTTTGCAATTTTTTTCTTTCATATATTGAAATAATACACAATATTCATATAATTTATTATATTGAGCTTAAATGCCACAACTCTGATGATATTTGAGCTATTATACCCACTTCACAGATAAGAAAACCTGAAGCTTAGACTGGTCACAAAGCTGAGGTCTTTCCACAATATTAATCCATTTGAAAATGCTATAAAAAATTCTTCCCTTCTAAAATACCCTTTTATAGCATAATTAAAGATTTTATGATTCGTTTTTTTTCCCTTGCACATTACTCCTTTATCTTTGGGTACTTCAAGAAACAGAAAATGTGAGGGTCTTAAAAATTCCTATCAGGGCAAATCTTTGGCTTTGCCAATTTTCCCAGACAAACTGTGTTTAGATTATTAACACTTACTTCATGTTTCAAGTAAAAGCTGCATTACTTTTACATTTTACTGATGTTGTATTTTGCCTACCTTGGGCTGTTGCAAAATCTTTTCTTCCTTCCAAAAGATTATGAAAATTGTTCTTCAAGTTTATATTTTTCCACAGGGAATTGGAAGATATTATTGCCAGTACTCATTTTACCAGATAATTTGCTTTTCTAAGAAAGAAATGTAAGATTTTGGGATCAAAATTGTGCATTTTCAAAACTACACAAATTTTGAATCCTTTCCTTCTGATCAAAAATAAGAAGAAAGAAATAAGGAAATTCTGCATCCTCAATTCTGAAATCACATGTGTGCAACTCTCAAAGCTGGTGTTTCCATTTCCATAATTACATTAGTAACTCTGAAACATAATGCGGCTGTGAGCTTCGGAAAGCAGCAGGGTTGGGTAACAAGTAGCAGATGACAAGACATATGAGTCCTTCTGGATTGAACCTCAAAGCATAACTCCACCAATGGAATCTAAAAAAAAGTTCAGATGCAGAAAGTCACTTTTGATTCATTTAACTTTCTCATTTGTAGATGATGAAATTAAGACCCAGAGAACTACAAGTATTTACTCCGGTCATTATTTGTCACAATCCATGCAATATACAACAGTGAAGCCTTACTGCTGCTTCCATCCTCTGACACAGATATACGTTCTATACTGGAGTCTGGCCAAAGAATGGGGATGGGCGATGAGATATTTTAAATTATTCTTCAAAATAAAATCAATATGCAATCAACAAACATTTATTGAGAGTGTGCTATATCTAACTCTGTTAGTTACATCAAGAAGTTGCCAACTATAGCGGCTCATGAGATAGGTTACTGTTCTTAACTCAGATCTACGTCTACAGCCAGCTTGGTTGCCTTGTTCTCTCTCCCACTGTGATAAAAGGTAGTATTGAAAACATCACATCCAAAGGTTATATCATATCAAAACCATGAATTTCATTTCAGCGTCCAATGGGACTTTGTGTGGGTGTTTTAACATTCATTAATAGCACTTGAGCCATGTTTTTAAAATATTTTGCCTTACCTGCATGTCTTTCACATAACGTTCCCCGAGGACACTACAAAAGAGCAACAGTCCCTTTCAAGTTTCAAAACAGTTCTGCTAGACTGACTAATGGGGTGTGAAGGTCCCCACATCAAGATAAAACTCACAGGACTTCTGAGCAGCCACAGAAAGGGTTTGGAGCAAGATGATCATCATCATTGAAGTTAGATGTAAGGAAAGGAAGATGGAAGTAGGTCCTAGGAGAACGAGTTACCAAAAACAGGCCTGCACCCATACGTGAAGTTTTAGCATTTCACAAGTAGGAGGAAAATTAGCTGTCACTTACTTTAAATCACTTCCCACTACATGTGAGGAAATTGAGGCCAAGAGAGGGCAAGGGATAGATTCTGGATCAAAGAGCTATGTAGAAGAGAAGCAGGAATTATATTCTATTTGTTCTGATTTTAATAATTATGGCCATATAATTATTGAATGTGCTTCTTTGTGAGACAATCTGTTATTGTCCATTCGTGATTATATTGAGTATAATCTGCTTTCCTGAAACGTTGTCATAAGAAATTAACTAAACACACATCCCATGAGAACTGTTTCATCCTAGAAGACTTTCTTAGTATCTATTCTCTCTTCCCCACCTATTCCTTCCCTTTTTGCTTCCAATCTTACACATTACAAATTCACTTCACCACTGTCATTTGACTTAAATAAAACACAGTGAAACTATTCCCTCCTTTTTCCTTCCTGCCTTAAAATTGGGCTTTTATTTTAGATAGCAAAAAAAAAAACAACACAAAAAACAGCAAACCTTCCATTCTAATTCATACTCAGATTACAGTCAAATAAAAGCCCTAAGTAATAGAAGTGGAGAGAGAATCTGTGGATTGGAATGGAGCATGAACCATCATTTCATTTAACTACCCTTTTATGTTTGAATCTCCCCTACAACTTTCCCCTCAAAGTGGCTATCCCTTGCCTACATCTGAACAGTTGCACAGACAAGCTACATATTACCTCCTGAGAGAGTTTGTTTCATGTTGAAATAGTTCTGGCTGTTAGTGTTTCCTTATTTTATGCTGAAATCCATGTCCCTGTTGTATCCAGAAGTTGGTCCTAGTAAGCATTCTTGGGGCCTACAGAGCCTCATGGCACTACTTCAACCATTTACAAGCAGCTTTCTTGTTCTCTGAATCTTTCCTACTTGGAACAAAATATCCTTATTTCTCTCAACTGTTACGTAACAAGGTTTAGAATCTTCTTTAAGGCTCTTGATTATCTAATTTCTGGTCTCTGAAACAAGCTCAATTTGTTTATATCTCATTTTAAATACTGTACAATGAATGAGAAATGTTTCTAGAGATGTATATGGCAGCTGCCAGATACTCTACTTAATGTACGGAGAGCAGCAGAACCCAAGATCACTAGTTTTGGATGACTGTTTGCTTCTAATGATCCATATGAAACTTGCTAATGGCTAAATCTCTGAGGCCTTTTGTTTAAATGTGCTGCTGCTAAGCTGAATCTCTGCCATTAGAATTTCAGAACCAAGTAATTTACCTTAAATTCTGCTTTCTTAAATTCAGTCCTTGAATATGGCTTGTCATATTTTTAGGGGGAGAGATCCTGATTTGGTCCTCAACATATCTGTTATTCCTTTCTCAGACAATACTATGAACATATCTTTGATTTATTTATTTACTAAACCATTGCCTTAAAAAGAATAAGAACAGGACAGGGCTAAGGGTAGAATTCTCAGTATATACCTGGAATCTATAATTTCATTAATTCTTCAGATGGACCTTTCTTCAAATAAAAATACTGTGGAAGCACAGCGATTAAAGCAGATAAAAACAGACCTGATCTGGTTGAAGGTCTGTGCACATGAAAGTGAGCGTGTGTGCACACACGTCCTGATTTCCTGTCTTCTCTGGGTTGGTGACATTCTCAAAAACTCCTCTGTGGAATCTTTAGGGCATGCCAGAATATCATGTGAATCACAACAATAATCACATTTTAGAAACAATTATCTTATAAACTGATTCCGATCTGTATTTTTTGTATAAAAAATTATCATGAGATACTAAGAATGGCTGACAGAGATGAAGATACATAATATATTCTTTCCCAAATTAAATAAGTAATTAAATTCCCAATGGAATTTTATTTTCAAATTGGTAAAATACTTTTCAAGTTCATGTGAAAAAAATTAATTCACACACTTAGACACTTGGAACATTTTGAAAACAAATGATCATACAGCTATGAAATTAAAGCAGGAAGAATAACACTGATATCCAAATATATATAACTATGTTTACATACATTTCTACATAGCTGAGGAAAATAGTGGATTATTTACTAAATGGAACAATTTACTAAATGATTGGAAATCCATTTTGAGAATGTAACTTAGACATTTTACCAAAATGAATTCCAGATAGAATAAAGATTTAATACAGAAATAACAATTCATAACTGCTAAGGTGACGTATAAGTGATTGTTTATATATTTTTACTGTATTAGTCCAATGGCAAAAACCAAAAATAAATGAATAACTTAAAAGTCATATTGAGAAAACAGAACACAATTAAAAAGCCTATTAAATGACATAAAATGTCATTTAGTTTAATTGAACACAATTAAATGACATAAAAGGACAATGTTAGAAATATACAAATAATTCTATAAAATAAAATAACTTCCCATTCTGTACAAGAAAATTAATATATGAACATGAATAGACAATTCACATGAGAATCTACAAAATAGCAATAAACCTGAGAGTCATCAATCTCTCTGCAATTAAACTGACAATAGATAGATTTCCCACAGTTTATGGTGGCAAATTATTAAGACTGCTAATACGAGTATTGATTTTAGTGTCAGAAAAGGGGTACTTTTTTCTCTCTACATGGGACTAACAGATTAACATTTCAGGTGAGGCTAACTTGAAAACAAGTTTGTGCCAATTTTGCAATATCCAAACAATGAATAATAAAAGTGATTAAGAATGACAATGTAGGTTCATAAGTATTGACCTGGAAGTATGTTTCTGATGTACACAGAATGGTTAAAAAACAAACAGAAAAAAGGTAGATTGTATCCCTTTTCAGTTAAAATTATGTATAAAAACAAAATATATGTCTACTCTTTACCTGTTTAGTAAAATCAGTCCTAGGCTTTGTCTTCTCTATCCCATTTTTCACTATTACTCAAAATTTATAACAATTTTCTAAATGTAGTTATAAATAAGAAAAATGTTCTATCACTTTGGGAGTAAATTATCAATAAAAACAAAGTACTTGAGTAAGTTAAAATCCTATATTATTGCTGTGTTCAATATAATGTTGTGTAAAACACTCAAATTATTAAAAATATGCCTGAGGTATTATCAGTATTGTGGCAGTCTTTTAAGTTATGAGAAACTGTAAACACTGAAAATATTTAACTTGCCTAGTCTGACTATAGTTTTTTCTTATACTTGACTTTAATAAGATGGGGAACTATACATCATTATTTTCTCTCATTTCACATATAAAGAAATAATTTGCTAATGTTTGTAGAGTATTTATTATATACCAGGCACTCTAGTATTAGCAGAATTAATTTGTTTCCTTGTTTTTATTATAAACTTTATGTACTTTATCTCATTTCAATTGTTCACAATAGCTGGTTATATATATTTTATTATCTTCATTTTCATAATGTGAAAAGAGGCCTGGAAGGATTAAGCAATTTCCTCAAAGTTAATCACACAAATATGTAAAGAATGGAACCAAGACAGTCTAGTGTGCCCTATGTTTATTGCAGCACTATTTTCAATAGCCAAGACATGGAAGCAACCTAAGTGTCCATCAGTAGATGAATAGATAAAGAAGGTGTGGTATATATACACAATGGAATATTATTCAGCCATAAGAAGAAAACAAATCCTACCATTTGCAACAACATGGATGGAGCTGGAGGATATTGTGCTCAGTGAAATAAGCCAGGCAGAGAAAGACAAGTGCCAAATGATTTCCCTCATTTGTGGAGTACAACAACGCAGCAAAATTGAAGGAGCAAAACAGCAGCAGACTCACAGATTCCAAAAAGGGACTAACAGTTACCAAAGGGAAAGGGGGTGGGAAGGGTGGGGGGGAGGGAAGGAAGAAGGGGATTAATGGGTATTATGATCAGCACACATAATGTAGGGGGGCCATGGGGAAGGCAGTATAGCACAGAGAAGACAAGCAATGTCTCTATAGCATCTTACTACGCTGATAGACAGTGACTGCAATGGGATATGAGGAAGGGACTTGATAATATGGGTGAATGTGGTAACCACAATTTTACTCATGTGAAAACTTCATAAGATTGTATATCAATGAAAATGCCATGCTTTGTTGTAGGAATTACTCCATGTAAGTGAGCTTATGAAGAAAGGAGCATAATAGTGGGGCCATTTACCATGCAAATAAAATAACATGAGCTCTGTAATAAAGAAGTGTGTAAAGGGAAAATACTTAAACTAAGAAAATCCATGAAATGGAAATTTGTTGCAACTGAGAACCAAAAGTTAACCAGAGTTCCTACCTTAAGAAAAAAAAAAAAGAGAGAGAGAGAGAGAGAGCCATCTCCCTGGGTCTCATTACCTAACAAAAGAAAACAAATTAATATATCCAATCCAGTGAGCAGCAATCTCTCTTGATAAGAGTCACTAGAATGAAGATGCACCAGACTGAAAATGAACTGTGCTCTGTTGCTGCTCTTTTTCCTATTTGTGACACCCTGGACATACACCTTGATTTTACACACAACTTTTAAATTCCAAAATGAACATGGTGCATTCATCTTTAACCAGTCTTATCTAACATTTCAATGCCATTCTGCTTCAAGAGGAAAATGATAGATACAACTGCTAAACGGATTATTATATCTACTGTGGGTTCATTAGGTAAAAAGATACTAGTGGTCTTGTGTAGAATTTCAATTACTGTTTTGTCAAAAACTATACGATAATAGTTAAGACTGTGATCTTTAGCATATGAAGTATCTGTTTAAAATGCCAAATCTAATACTCCTTATGTGGGCAACTATATTCACAGGATTGTAAGCCACATGGAAGCAAGGGCCATGTCTACATTCCTCACCACTGATGACCAGAGGCTAGTATAGTGTTCATACAGCTGAGTACTCAACAAATGGAAAAAGTGATGAAAAAATGAGTTTAACTCTCTAAGCTAAAATGTGGCTTCATCATAGGTTGTTGCATGAATGGGATTAGATAATACATTTAAAAGTCATAAACCTGGCAGATAGTCATAATTAAATAGAAACTATCTGCATTATAATTATGCAATTCATCATATTCATCGCATTATCCAGAATTCTCAGACAAAACTGAGGACTCTCTGAAAAAGATTATGAGCATGATTTACACCAAATATATATTATATATTGTGTGGTCTCTAAACAATTGATTCTTTTTCTTCTTTCATTTCTCAACAGCAAAATCATAAATCATAAAACTATGGGCATACATATGTTGGGTTGCTGAGAATGAGTGCTTATTTCAGAGAATTAGTCCTCATTTATGCAATCCAAGTAGAGTCCAACTTTTATGTCTACACATTTCTTTAGATGATAACTATATGAGTGCATACACCTACCCTGTCTTTGCATTCTTGTTAATTGACACTTTTTTCTGATAGCAAGTTGATTGTGCTTTTTTCTCTTCCTTAAGAAACAAAAAAATACAACACAAAACCAAAAAGCTGCCCGCAAATGCTTATCATTATTTTCTTTCTTCCTGAGAACTGGTATGTGAAAACTACAAAGAAAGTCTCTTTACCTTCCACCTCAGGTAAATTAGCATCAACCTTGGGTACTTATACACATAATTTCTCTCTTCTCTAATTTCAAAAGAATCGTTATAAGAGCTTTGTATCAATAGACACCCTACCAAAGTAACACACCCTTGTAATTTTTAAGAATATCATGGTAAGTTCAACTAAAATTGCAGCTTTTTCTCTTTGACTCAGAAATCAAATTGATTAAGAAATGTTGCCACCACTTCTCTTTGTTCACTAGAAATGAGTATAGTATACTGATATGGTCTATCATATATATATTAACTATAATTTGAATCATAGACTATTCAAGGGAAATAGTCCAGCATTATTTTATAGGTATTTTATAGGTGTCTAAGAAGAAACTTTGATTAAGATTTGCAGCAAGTGATATATTAAGGAAGCACTCTCAGTGAGCCTGAGAAGCAAGACAGGGAAGAAATCAACAAAAGGAAGGATTTCAGGCAAAATCTTAGCCTCAGACTGATCAGGAAGGGGAGCTCCAGAATGTGTAAATATCACCTCAGAGTTTATTCCAAACAGAAACAATGGGGCTGAGCCCTCCCATTCCTGCATGAAGCAGTCTTTGGCTAAGAGCCAACAAAGGGGCATGTAAATTCTCACACACTTTTGGCTCTCTGCACTTTCCAGTAAAATGTGTCCTACCTTTTGAAAAGCAGTCAAAGCATAGGTTCTTAGAAGTAAAAGAATGCAGATGTTGGGGAAGGAGCATTCAAAAACAGTAAAAAGATCCAGGGGGATTTGGGCAGAGCACTTACAGTATCTGATACAAAGGTAAGGAAATTGCTTTCAAGATGTTTATGTAAAATGCCCAAAGACATAGGACCAATCAGTAGTGGAATCTAAGTCTCCTGATTCATAATCCAACACATGCTTATGTGAGTTTAAAGCAAGTATCAGGTTATCAACTCTTGATAATTCCAACTAATCTAAATAAAGACAGATCTGTTAGTTTATGATTTGTATTATAATTCACCCATATGACAAGTAGTTTTTAAAATTATTGTTTTGGACCCTTCTGCTGCTGAGGATATTTTATAGTTGTAATTCCCTTCAACTTTTAAGAACTCAGTTGAGCTGACATTCAACCTTTGTTTTAGGAGATATTTTTTCATTGAAAAAAAAAACCATCTAGAGAAAACAGTACAAATTACATGAATCTTCTGACAAATCAGTTTGCTAAGTCCATAAACAGAACTTAAAATCATAGATCTGTTCAAACTTTAACATAATAACATATTATTTTCAAACATACATATTTTTGCCAGCTCATTTTTACTCAGTAACCCCAAATTTAAAACTGTTGTACCTATTTGTGCCAGTCAACACTACCATGGATGAAACCAGATGGGCCTTCAGCATTTGGGAAAGAACTCTGTCTTACACAGTTTTCATATTTGGACTTATATTAAATGTCATTTAATGAACACCTTCCCTGTGTTTGTGATTTGAAAAGAATAATAGTGAAATGGTAGTGATGCCATCCTTGTTTCAACTTTCCTTAAAAATAATTTTTATTAAAAATAAAAAAATTCTAAATTAAGCAACCAGGAAGAAAATAAGGGAGCAAATTACAAAGAAATATTAAAAGATGCTTGGAAAGTTATTATGGCCTCATTTCATGAACATGTTTTCATTGCTATGTACTCAAAGAAAAAGTGGATAGAAACACTGATAAGCAATAAATTCCTCCCCTTCCCTCTGTTTATGAAGAGAAAAAAAGTGAGAAACCCTCTACTATGAGGACAGATATCAAACAACAGGATGGTTCTCTCTTCACCAGGAAGGTGGAAGTTGGTTTGACAATTGCTAATATAATTTATTTTAATAGCATAAAAGAACACAGAAAGTCTTCTCAAATTACACTGTTATGTTTTGCCTAAGACTTATGAAAGCAATTGAGATGAAATGTGCAAGATATAAACATTATGGTTAACACCTGGCACAGTGCTTTTGCACAGTAGGCATTGAAACAAGTATACGAAAACAGCAAATGTGTCCATATTAAAAATACAAATGCAAAGTCAATTCTTGATAATATATGATAAATACTATTTTCAGATTATTTTTCCTATGATCTTGTCCTTTGATTTTTTTTCTGACTCTTACTAAGCTTGGTATTTTCCCCTCCCTCAAGTTTTCTGTCCAACAGTGGACCTTAGAAGCCCAAATACTTAATTGGCTATCTCTCATCCTAGCTAGCCCATAAAATGTATGAAGATAATGCTGCAGTTTTAGAGAGTAGAGCCCATTCAGCATTATGTGTCTTCCTTCTTTTCACTTTTTTTGTTTTGTTTTCACTTTTTTTCAGGGAAGCAAGTCTGACTGTATCTTTTATGGAAATTAAGACTAAGAAACAGCCCAAACCAAACCTTGTTCAGTTATCCCTGACTATTCATCACAATGGTTTAATTTAAAATGAGGTGATGGATCAGGATTTTAGACACACACATACCCAATGCAAATTCAAAATCTTTTTCCAAGACCATATACAAATATTTTTTTATTCATAACCTTTTGAGATATTATATAATACTGCTTTCATGAATAGCATTGGTAATGGAGATTCTACTATATTTATGTATAGTATGTAGGTAGTATCCTTTAATATAAAAATATACATTCTATTAATTACTTGAGAAGGAAGATATTATACAAGTACTAATTATAATATACAAAATTAATCTCTGAAACATTTTTTTTAATCTATGTTTGGGATACCAGATGACAAACTGTATCAGAGGGCACATACTACTTTGAAGTGAATTTGAACACTATTTTGAACCAAATAAGATAAAACTGTTTTTTTTCTATTAGAAACCCTATGGTATTATTTTTAACCTGAGGATTTCTATCTTTGTTAAATCCTAAAATATTTTTGAGTCTTCCATTTTATTGGAAGTCTCTATAAAAGTCTATTCAAGATATCAGTGTTCTTAATGAGTTGCTTATTGGAGACAATTGCATATTAAATTTTTTTTTTGGATCAGTAATCTAAGAGTGTCACCTAAGTGAAAATAAACAAAGAAAAAATATATTGTTAAATGATTAGGTAGTTGGAATTCTATTTCCAAAGCAAAGAGGTAACAAAGAACTAGGTTTGGAATCCATTAATACCATTCCACATAGTGTATCTATTTGAAATCATTTTGTACACATCAGCACTAGTGGGGCTTCATACTCTGGATATTGTACTATTTTATTTCATCAAATGACAATACCAAAAATCTACCCCACCCACTCTTGAAAAGTCTGTAAAAGATTGTTAAGGATTTCCATTCTTTTGAAAAGCACCTTCAAGGAAGGGAGCTGAATAAGAATGGACAGAATAAAACTATGAAAGGCCAGGAAAGTGGTAAGAACTAAAAAAGAGATATTTTATTGAGCTATGCTATCACAATACAAAAAAAAATGGAATACTTTTCTTCTTCAGTCATGATATCTGCAGAAACTCCCAAACACATAGCAATTGCAAGTCACCAGTTAAAAAGTGTTACAAGACTACAGTATTTCCATTTTTCTATTAAAATTGTTATCATGCCTTTGTAGTCAGATGATTCTAGACAAATCTGTCTCCATTTTCATAGAAGAGTTATTTTGTTTTTGCTTTAATATGTTGCTTTATTTCATATTTTATGGCTTAAAGCTCTTCAGCTAATAGAGTATTTCAACCGAATATATTCATTTTTATACTTAAATGTACACTGGGATTAACAAGCTTATGGCTTTCAGAGACAATTTTCACATTACATAGAAATCATTCCATGTTGTGATAATGATTGTAATTATTACTCAATACCTAATAATATGGAGTTCTTCTGCAGTTACACTCATCTTGAAATCCTATGACCCTTCTATTAACCTAAGTCTGTCACAGCAGTCACTAGCACTTGAATTTTTTACAAGTATTTCTCAGAACAACTCCTAACACTACCATTTGGTAATAGAGAGTTTACTTACCTTATGCTAATTAAGGAAGAATACCAAGAACTCCGTGAGGTACTAGGATATAGGGACTTGTGTCCTCACCCAATGAACCAAACAACACAAACTTGGGATATAAGGATACATATTCCAGGGAGAAGAACCCTTGAAAGACTTCCGATGTGTACATGCTGTGGAGTAGATTGCTATTCTATGAGAGAACTACAGGACCAGTGCCTGGGAAGCAAATGAGAACTTGAGCAAATGGCAGAAAAAGAGGAAAAACAAGTATTTGTTTTTCACCTGCCTCCCTGCTAGAATAACCTCTAAATCATTCTTCATGGAAATCAAGGAAGGGAAGGAACTAACATTTCTTTGAGCAAAGACTATATGCCAAGTAATGGATGCATATATTCTTTATAGAGTGTCATCTTCACATGATTCTTTGAGATAGGTAATATAAACATTCAGATGAAGAAATAAGTAACAATTATTGAGTGCCAGACTAGGACATATCTAAGGCAGGACACATTCTATTATGTCAGACTGCCTCTCCATGATGGAATAAACCATTGTTATAACCTAGTGATGTTCAAAAGTCACAGAATGAAGACTTCAGTTTTCAGTTTAACATGTAAAGAAGTTAGAGGTCATCACTCCAGTCCTCACAACAAGAAAAAAACCTGAACAAACTAAAAGTCAGCAACTCTTCTTAAATCCCTTAGAGAATTGTGTTTACAGGGCACACTGCTGTCCCCAAAACTAGAGAGATAGGCAGATATATATCATCACAGTTTACCAGGAGTAGAACCAGGGGGCGGATTCCTGCCCCTGGAGTCAGCACTAGTGGGAACACTTAAACTGCAGGGATGCTGACTGGAGGTTCAGTATGGACTAGTTGGAGAGTTAAAAATCAGGGAGGGAACAGTCTTCAGGGACTCCTCATTTTTGTAGTTTTACCTCCAATAGCCCCCACAAGTTTCTCACATGAAGATGGGAGAAAAACCCCACAGTGCTTCTGACAGGGAGAGGGGGAAAACAATCATTTTTAAGTATTTCCAGAGCCGTATGTTCTCTTTAACAAGATCTGGCTTCAAGAGAAACCATATTACCAAAGTCTAATACATTTCAGTTTTATCAAAGCCTAACTGACATGGAAAAGAAAAGTACCCAGCTCCAGCCAGTTCTAGCTTTCCTGCCTCACTTATGGACAGTGGGAGACTGAGAAGCACTTGTGAAGGTCACAGCCCAGGACATACCTAAAAGACTGACATGTAATCATTGGATTAAAAAATAATCCAAATACTCCTCGCCCTATAACTAATCACCTCATCAGTAGGGCTTCATATAATAATAGAATATTACAGCTGAAAAACTGCAATCCTCAGACCTTATTTAGCAAAGAGTCTCTAGGGAAACCTAGACAACAGAAGAGAAAAAAATAAGGACACTAGAGGAAATTTTAATCTCTGATACCAAAGCTACAGCAAACAGTGTATAGTCTAATTCTTAGCTGATAAACATAAAAAAAGTTTCACACTAAAGGCCTATTTTCCTCAGTTCCCTTTACCTAGTACATCATGTGTGACTTTCAACAAAATAATACAAGGCATGCTAAAAGGCAAAAAATCAGTCTAAAGAGACAATGTAAATATCAGGTCCAGATTCAGATGTGGTTGAGAATTTGGAATGATCAGACTTGGAATTATCAGACTTGAAATTTATGATTAAATTTTAAGGACTTTTATGGAAAAGTGGACATCATGCAAGGACAGGTAAATATGTAAGTAGAGAGATGGCAACTCTAAGAAGAATGAAAAAGAAATCCTAGAAATCAAAAACAATGTAACAGAAATGAAGAATGCTGTAATAATGGGCCTATCAGTAGACTGGATACAACCAAGAAATCAGTGAGCTTGAAGAGAAATTTCCCAAACTGAAAAATAAACAGAAAGAACAATAAAAAAAACTACAACAAAATGTGTAAGAACTGTGGGACAGTTACAAAAGGTACACCACACATGCAATGAATGTATCAGAAGAAAGAGAGAAAGAAACAGAAGAAATATTCAAGTAAAAATGGCTGTTTTCCAAAACTAATGACAGACACAAAACCACAGATCCAGGATACTCAGAGAACTCCAAGATGGATAAATATCAAAAAGTTTACACCCAGGCATATAATATTCAAACTTCAGAAAATCAAAGACAAAGAGAAAAACCTTGAAAAGAAGCCAGGTTTGGGAGGTGAGGCTGGGGATACGTTACCTATAGAGGAAAAAGGATAAGAGTCATATAAAACTTTCTTCAGATACTATGCAAGAGCAAAGTGGCATAAGATTTAAAGTGCTGAAAATAATATAAAATATACATCTCCAGAAAAATTATCCTTTAAAGTGAAGGTGAGATACTTTATCAGACAAACAATAATTAAGGGAAAATGTCATCAGTAGATCTGATTGGTAAGAAATATTTAAGGAAATTCTTCAGAGAGAAGGAAAATTTTATAGGTCAGAAATTTGTATAGGTCAAATCTACATTTAAAAAAAGAACAGAGAAAGAATAAATACAGATATAATAAAAAATTTTTCTTGCTCTTGATCTAAGATATATTTGTTTAAAATAATAACAGGTGATTATAGCTTATGGATAAGTGAAATGCACTAAAGGATGGGAAGGAGGAATTGGATATACTCTGAAATAAAGTACCTACATTACCAATCAAGCAGTACAGTGTTACTGAAAATGTACATAGATTAGTTATAAATGTATATTGCAACTTTAGTTAACCATAAAAAAAACAAAATCACAGAGTAAGTGTAAGAGAATATTCCTTTTTCTCTCTCCATTAAAATTGTCTAAAAATTTTCTGTGTCCAGACTTAGAGAACAAGTCTCTGAAGCTAGGTTTCAGGTCATTGGTATGAAAGGTCTGCTGTAATTTTCAGTAATTTCAAAAGAATGGAAGAAAAGCAGAAGACTGAAATTTCAAAAAGTGTATGAGAACACACTGGTTGCTATGGGAAAGGAGGATAAGGGGATGTGTGAAATAGATGAAGGGAATAAAAAGGTACAGACTTCCAATTTACAAAATAAATAAGTCACGGGCATGAAAAGTACAGCATAGGCAGTATAGTCAGGAAGATTATAATATCTTTGTATCATAACAGTTGGTAACTAAACTTATCATGGTGAAGAATTCACAATGTATGGATTTGTTGAATCACTGTGTTATGCACCTGAAACTAATATAATATTGTATATCAGCTATAGTTCAATAAAAAAATAAAAATAAACATTTTGAAAAAAGCCATGTGCTCTTTAGCTTAATCAAAGTGAAAAAAAACAGGGATGTAAAAAATACATACGATCAAGTATCATAAACAGTGTTTAAAACGTCCTCTACTTAGAACAACAGACTGTTTTGAAATGTGAATATGCAACCTAGAGGTTTTTGACATCAGGTGAAGCATGTTAATCAATCATAAATCCATGCCTGTCCACCGTTTTCAATAACAGCAGCTACAAGTCAATCAGGAAGGTTAAAGGAATGTTTGCCCCTGTAGATAGAGTATCATTAAACAAAATTTTTCATTCTCTTTTTATGCTCATTCTTTCATGATTTAAGTTGTATATCCATGAGCTTGAAAGCAAAATTATGAAAAACTAAGTAGAAAAAAAAAATGGCAAGAGCAATAAAAAAAAAAACTGTATTTCAGAAGAATGTGGCTACAAAGCGGAGAAAAATAAATAGTTATGCACTTAAAGGAAATAAGTGATCATGACTTGCTTTTCTTTCTAAACAAACCAAATATGAGTTGGACAGATTCACACATATTATTTTATTGGTATTGTAATGAGTATTTCAATTGTCATTTCCTCCAATCCCTAATCAGAAATCCAATCTGTTCTTTTAGAAAAAGCTCCTGGCTTAAAATTTTTTAATCTTTGCAAAACTGTTTTACACCCACATTGTTTTCTGTAATAGCGC
The DNA here is from genome assembly GCA_032199065.1 of Smutsia gigantea. Lineage (NCBI taxonomy): Eukaryota > Metazoa > Chordata > Mammalia > Pholidota > Manidae > Smutsia > Smutsia gigantea. The sequence continues at coordinate 131,566 of JAVSCE010011316.1, forward strand.
CATCCTCTTAACTGCTAAAGTTTTATGTGTATTTATGTAAAGCATTGGAGCACATTTTGCATTATGCATCCTGCTGTTAGCTCCCGGGCAACAGGGCAGCGCTCCATGAATGCAAGGGTGTCTATTGAAAGTTTATGGATGATTCTGCATCTTTTCTCCAAATTTGTAATGATTTTTCAAGCTGAAAAAAAGAGATCCTGATGTGAGAATGGAAAACATTATGAAAGGGAAACAAAAGTAAAAATGTTTCTCCAGGCCTTTGGTTCCAAAATACATCACCATTTATTTAATCTTGAATTTTGATTTTATTGCAGTAAGGTTTCAAGTATTTTTTTCTGGACCATCTAATAAACCTCAGAAAGCAGACTATTTCCAATCTTCCCTCCCTTATGGGAAAGAACCTCTTCTATAAAAGCCCTCTACCTGGTATCCCTGATTCTCTTTTTGTCCCAGAATCTGTCCTTAACTCAACTACCAGAGTAATCCTTATAAACATTCAAGTCAGGCCTCTGCTAGAGGCTTCCAGAGCTCCACATCTTAGCATACAACCAACACCTCCCACAGGCCTGCAAATCCTCTGTAATTCTTACCCTCTTCCCCACCCCTTTGATCTCCCTCCTGCTCCTACCCACTCTCCTCCAGTACTCTAGCTTTTGCTATTTCTAGAGCATACTGGGCATTCTGGACTCAGGGCCTTTGCACAGGTTGTTCCCTCTGCCAGGAATCTCTTTACCCACATACCTGCATGGCTGATTTCCCCACTTTTTTAAGTTTTTGCACAGATGTCATCATCTCTGTGATGTCTACCTTGAATGCTTTATTTAAAGTAACCATCTACATCTACACTTAACAGTTTTGGTCCTCCACTCTCTGATCTTATTTTCTTTGCTTATTTATTTCATTTTTTAAAATTTATTTTCTGTGTCCCTAGCTATAATGTAAAATACACAGAGGCAGGAATCTTTGGATTTTGTCAGCTAAAATTCCCAGCACCTAAAATACTTCCTAGTGCACATTGAGCACACAAGATATTTGCTGAATCAAACTGCTGAATTTTTTGACACCTTTCCTGTGAACCAACTTCCCAGAAGCTCTTCCAAATACACAATCTCACAGATAATGAAAAGGTCTTTTAAATCCTTATTCCATATTACATTGCTGATAAATTGCAACTATTTGGTTGATAATCATAATAATAGATAATGCAAGCAGTGTATTTAATTTTTTCAAATGAGCAAGAGCATAAACTAATGTAACATACAATTTTTATTTCTACCCACTCCATTTCTTCTGATGAGAACCAGAGATCAACAATCCTTTTAAATAATAAGATCCATCATCAATGGAGGCCAAGAAACTGGGCCTTTGAAAAACCTGGATCAAATAGAATGGTGCTGGCACATTTGCTCTTTCTGTTTAAGAAATTTAAGCTTTCTGTTCATCATAATAATAGCTGACAGCCCCCTGGTTCTGAAAGAATCATGGCATTGAGTCATCTTGTCCTGTTCAAAACAGTTTTTCTTCACTGTCACCAACTGTCAGAGACCTGTCAGTTTTAGAGCACTGGATGACAGACTTGTATTCTTTTGCTTCCTCTGGGTATGTCTGCTTTATTTCCATACACTGCTGATTACCTAATTTTCATTTGTATTTATATCAGAGATGCTGTGGTTGATGTGATGGGCAGAATATCAAATTCTAACTTACTACTCATTTGTGGACCTAAAAGCATTGAAATAGATGACAGTGGGACTTCCCAGAATCTCTTTTGAAAGTCTAGGTGATGTGTTGGCTTGGTCCACCTGCCCTCCATGTCTCACGTAGTTGAGACCACAATTCACATTAAGAAATATGAATCTCTGTTTCTCTCAGCCTATGAATTCTAGATTTTACTCTCTGACAAAAATCACACTATCTATACTCTTTAGAATGTAGGACCTCATTCTTAGTCTATTTCTGACTGGCACTAGACTTACAGCAGACATATCACTCTCTAAACCTCCTTGAGCAGATAATATGGTGCTGTTGGAGAGTGAACTAGGGCTCGTCGTGTCTCCTGTTGTCAATGTTGGCATAATCGTAACTTACATGGTACCTACTATTCCAAAGATTTTCCCACTTATTATCTCTATGTAGTTTTATAGCAGCCCTGTAAAAAGATGGGATATATCTCATTCCCCAAATGTTACATGAAAAGAAACTAAGATGTAAAAAGGTCAGATGACTTCCATAAAGTCATGCCTTGAGGTAATTGCATGTGAGGGAAGCAACCCTGATGCCCTGCCTTTCAGTCCTATTTTTTAATTTTTTCTCTACATGATGCCCAATACACATGCAGAGTCACTTCTGTGATAAAACACATTCAGCGAGAAATCTGAAATGCCCTCTGTGCTTACATCTGCATTTGTTTAATTTCGCCTCTTATGCTTCTCCAGTGTTACTTCTGGTTGTCCCCAGAAGGTTTCACAGGTGGTCACAGACAAACCCAGACCCATCTGCCATAGGGATCTTCTGCCAGCTTGTACTGGGTGATCCATGCCTGCTGAGCAGGACACCTCCATGTGCTCAGCCTACACTTCTCTAGGAGGCAATTGTCCTACTGAGCCTGGATCTCTCAAAGCTGGCCCAATACCCTGCTGCTTCTCTTTGGTCCTTGGAGGCCACTTTCTCGGTGAAAATGGCCTCTTCTCCATGGGGCTTTGACTTACTCATATGCAAATCAAAACCACAATGTACCATCACCTCACACCAACTCAAATGGCTATTATGGAAAAAAGGTGCTGGTTAGGATATGAAGAGATTGGAACCCTGTGCATTGCTAATGGAAATCTAAAAATGGTACAGCCACTATGGTCCCTAAAAATTCAAACATAGAAATACCATTTGATCCAGCATTTCCACTTCTGGTATATATATAAAAGAATTGAACACAGGGATTTGAAAAGATAGTGCATGTCAATATTCATAGAGCATTATTCACAATGGCTAAAAAGTGGAAACCACCCTAATGTCCATCAGTGAATGAATGAGTAAACATAATGTGGTACATGAATAAAATGGAATATTTTTTAGCCTTAAAAAAACAGTAGTTCTGATCATACTACAACAACATAGAAGAACTTATACTAAATGAAATAAGCCAGACACAAAAGGACTGTATGATCCCACTTGTATGAGGTACCTAGAACTGTCAAACTCATAGAGACAGAAAATAGAACAGTGTTTACTACGGATGGTGGGGGTGGGATGAGGAATGGGGAGTTAAGTGTTTATGGACACAAAAACTTGAGATTTGGAAGATGAAAACAGTTCTAGTGATGGGTACACAATAATGTAAATGCACTTCATGCCCTTAAACTGTAGACTTACAAATCATCAACATGATAGATTATGTTATCTATATTTTACCAAAATTAAATTTTTGAAAAATGAATGCATTTCTGATTGTCATCCATTGTATGATTAACTTTAGTTTCCATTTGTTCAAAATTCTTTAACATGGCCCACTATGCTATCATGCCTATCTCTTTCTGTGCCCATGGAAGCTTACCTTACAAAGCGATCTTGTTCCAGTTACTAGAACGGATCTTTGGTTTGTCATGGCCTTTCTATATGTCCTTCCTTCTAGATAAACTCTTCATCTATATTTGGACTTTTGTACTTTTATTTGAAAAGCAATATATATATATGATTCCCCCAGTAATCAGCCCTTGTATCTTTTGAGTACACACTCATTTCCAGATGATTTCTTTTGACCTCATGCTTTTATATCTCCAGCTCAGACCTGTTCCCTGAACCCCAGAGCCATATGTCCAACTGGCTACTTTGTATCTCCACTTGGATATTCATAAGTATTTCAAAGTTAAAATGTCCAGTTTGTGTCCTGATTTCATTTCATTTCTTACAGTCTTCTCCTTCAGTTAATAGCAACTCCAACTTGACTGCTGCCTTAAGACAGGTTGTTAGCCAGAGAACCCAGCTAAGCCCCACCTAGATTCCTGACTCACAGAAACTGTGAAATGATTAATGTCTATTGTTTTAAGCCACTATGTTTTGAGATGTCTAATGCAGCAATAGATAAGTAATATAAAGTATATTCCATCTTTTTTCTATTTGAAAGAACTTGTTTAAAATTATCAGTTTTCCTTCCTTAAGTGTTTGGGAGAACCTAGTGTAAAGTCCTCTGTCCTAAAGCTTTCTTTGTGGGAGGGTTTGTAATTATAGTCTCAAAATTTCTTGAACAGTCATATGAACTATTTCTCCTAGTGACAGATTCAGTGATTTGATTTTGCCCTATGTGGTACATGCTTAGAAATTATTGCTTGGGATGAATGAAAAAATTAAGATACTAACTGAAAAAATGAGAATGGTAAGTAAATTTGGCTGTCTCGAGGGCACTGTGTCATAAGTGCAAGGTCAAGATTAGTGCAGATCATGGCTCTTCAAATTTTCAAGCCTCATGTTTATTTCTCCTTTTAACTGAAACTCAGTTATAAGTATATACTGCTGTACTAGCCAAGGTTCTTTAGAACTTGAACTAATTTAAATATAAATATATGTAAATAATCTATAAACATATTTATGAAATTTGTATTTATATATATTTACATGTCATTTATTTACTATACTATATATTTTCTCAATTATGTATAATAAATATATTATTATATATGTATACATGTGATTTATTATAAGGAGGTCGCTCATGTAATTATGAAAGTAGGTAAGCCCCACAATCTATAGGGTGATTCAGCAAGCTGTAAACCCATGAAAACCAATGGTTTATTTAGTTCCAGTCTTAGTACAAAGGCCCGAGAACCAGGAGAATTGATGAGGTAATTCCAGCCCAAAGACTGCTTTGTTCAAGACCCAGGAAGAGATGATGTGTCAGTTCAAGTCAGAAAGCAGAAAAAAGCCATCAGACAGGAAAAATTCTGTCTTACTCAAGGGAGGTCTTTATCTTCGAACTTTTTTTTCTATTCAGGTCTTCAAGTGATGGCCTGAAGCCCACCCCAAATTAGGGAAAGCAGTCTGCCTAACTTAGTGTACTGATTTAAATGCTAACTTCATCCAAAAACACCCTCACAAAAACTCACAAAAAGACCCCAAATTATGTTTGACCAAATCTGAGTATGCTGTGGTCCAGTCAAGCTGACCATACAATTAACCACCAAAGCCGCTTATTATAATTTCTATCTCAGCTCTGTCAGTCTTATAGTGAAAAGAAATGCCTACAAATTTCTGAAATAGATTTTTTTTTCTTTAATGTCACTACTGTTTTGGTTTTTCATCTTCTCATGGTTTTTAAGGATGTTTTAATGGAAATATGTGCCACATAATATTACTTGGTTTCAAATTCAACCAGAATCTTGTGTTGGTATTTAAGAAATATGTTGGCAAATAGTTAAATATATATTATAGTCTTAAAAAAGGTAAGTGTTGGAAGTAGTAAAGATTTATGATATAGGCCTCATTGGTAGTATATCTGCTACATTCTATTTGGTTTTTAAGTTATATATCATTTATCAAAAGGGTCAAAGTTTGTAAAATGACTCATTTATTGAGTACGAAGGATTCTATTACAAAAATATGTTAAGGAGTATATCTTTGGGCACTTTGTAATTGTAATTTGAGCTATTCTTTAATTGTACAAAAACACTTTCATTTAGTTTAATGCAGAATTGTTTTATTTATAAGGATTTTGACACAAAAGAAATAGTAAATAATGTGAAGACCTACTAGATTACTTCTAAAATACGGCTTTCAAACAAATGTCTTTGCTGCAATTCAGAGGATCCTTGATACTTTAAATAGATGTTTGGTAAATGTTTCACCATCTAAGAAGTTCTTGAAGCAACCCAGCATATCTTTATTTTAGTCCTAAGATGAGTACATTCTCTCTTTTTCCATAAACAGGAAAAAGATAGGATATTACCTAAGTAAATAGTCTTGCATAGTTAGTACCCATAAGACCTGAGAAGAAAGAATCACAGATGACCAAGAGTCAGATTTAGTCAGACGTGTAGTAGTGAGAAGGTCTTTAGTAACTACCATTGTCAATAGTATATGATCCTTCCTCATCTTCACAGTAATTCTGCAGGAAAATCACTTGAGTATCTATAATGAAAGATATTGATCAAAGTTAGGTAAAGATACTGTAAGCATAAATTATAAATTACCAGAGACCCTGTGTTTCTTCTTCTCTAAAGAAAAGCAATATATTTGTGAACTAAATTGATTATGAAGATTTTCATAAGTATCATCCTCATTTTCCCTTACAAACCAGATACCTTGCTAGAAATCGCAAGAATGGAAATATTATGTGTTTTAGGAGAAATTAATATTATACTTGCTTTCATGAACCTTTGACATAACCAAATAGGAGTGAAGGTTCTGATACTGTTGTCAAGGTACTGGTGTTGACAAGCAGGAAAGGGGAAGTGCCCCACCATTTTCTCATGTCAGATTCTTACATGATACTTTAACACAGTGGAATTCAACCTTTGGTGTGTAAAAATAACTTCAGAACTCTGTGGGGGTATTACTGATGCATTCATTGGACATAGCAGTCAGACTAAAAGATAAAGTATAATTCTTTCTCCTACTACTTCTCCCCATGACATCCATGTCTACTGTGGACACTCAAATAGAAACTTTTACAAACACCCAACATCCTCAGATATGCTTCTTGGTGGAAAGATTTGTTTCTGCAGATAATTTTCAGCAGTTTTGGGGTTCCTTGATGAAGGGGCACTATGACATCAATGTTCAGGTCATTGGCTATTTATCTAGATAATATATCACTATTCAAGACTTCGTGCGCATGGTCGACTGAGTTAACAGAGTGTCTTTATCATCACCATAAAAAATCATGTCATGCTCTTTTACGTGTCATTTTAAATCACATATTTCTTTTCATTATTTTAGGTTAACCTCTGTTTTTCTTGGTAGGTGCAAGAACTATGACTTTGTATTAAGCTGATTATTTGTATGTGGTCTTTTCTGTGGCAATTTATTCTCCCTTTACTCTTACATCACAGTCAACCTCTGTCTACAGCCCTTCAAACTTAAAGCATCTTGGCAGACTTTCAATATTGTTTATGTTAGCACACCTTATACATCACTAGGATTTATTTATTTTTATTTTTTGAGAAGATAATACAGCCACCTAGTAAAAAATCAAATGGAATTGGGGATCTTATCCAGAAATGTAACATTTTCTCATCTCATCCCTTCCAAGACTTACTGCTTAAAAGCAACCTCTTTTACTTTTATTTATGTTTAGTCCCTCTGGCAGGTATCCCCATAATTCACAATCATATGCTTTCACTTCTATTTCTTGAACTACCAAATTTGGGTCATATTATTTCCCCCTCATGATGTGAAAAAAAGATTTACCTTTACTTATGCTGCCATTTCACCACACTATTCTCTTCCCAGTGTTTAATTTTTATACAAATATTTTGAATATTGATTATCTATTGACATATCACTATGGTACCCTAAAATATGTTCCTAGCTTCAAATTCAAGAACATCATCTTATATATAATCAATTGCCTAAAATCATGCAACAAATGTGTTTGCAAGATATTCATGAAAACACTTTTTAAATATTTTAATCACTTTCTCATTCTGGGGAGGCATTGCATGTTTTTCTTCCATTATAACAGATTAAACCTCGATTTCCTTTTTTGTTTAAGAAAGATCCATTTCAGAGCTCGTGGCTCCTAGACCTTTCTTTCCTTCACTGCTTCTTTTGCTGGCCTGACTCTTCCCTGCATCTCTTACCTTCAGGATTCTTAGTGTGTTTTCTCCTTTCACTAGAGAAGTTACTCTAATAGCTTGTAAAAAAAAAAAAAAGGTTAATAGAAAATAAACTGTCTAAATTTCTGAATGTCTGAATATGTTGTTCTTCTGCCTCTCCAATTTTATTTATAACTTGGCAGTGTATGGAAGTTTATACAGATAATTATCTCTCAAGACACTAATATCTGTGTTGTCCATTTTTGTAGGGCATCCCAGTTGCAGATGAAAAGTTTGATGTTGGTCTGTCTTTCATTCCTTTGTTTCTTGATTGATTATTTCCTAACCCATGCTGGAAACATTTACCATGTCTTTATTGCTGCTTTTGTGAAATTCAAGATTACATATGCTTACTTGTGGCCATTTTCACTCACTGTGCTATGAGCATTTTTCAATCTGAAGACAATGTCGTGCCCATCTTCAGTTCTGGAAATAATTTTATAATATTTCTTTGGTAATTTCTACATCTCAAGACTCTTCCAAAGGAAACTTTAGTTTTTTCAGACTAACATTAATTACGGAAGGACACTCTAGTTTTTGGGTGGTGTGTTTGCTAGAAAGCAAATACTAATCACTTAACTGTCTTTTTTTTTTTTTTGCGAGAAACATGGCTTTTATTTCCATGCAGTGCTTATGAGTTTAGCTTGTCTTTCCTTTTTAATTGCAGTGTAGATTATGTACAATATTATATTGGTTTTCAGTGTATAAGATAGTGATTCCACAATTATATACACTGCTAAATGCTCACCACAATAAGTATAGTCAGCACCTGTCAAAATACAAGTACATTGTTAACTATATTCTCTGTGATCACCTGTACTTTCAGTATAGGGATGAGACCAGGCCTGTGGGCGCTACAGTTTTCTTCTTCATTATTTTTTTCATTTCCAGAACAAATTTTCACTCACACTGGCTGTTACACTTGCTGACTCTTAGTTGTTGGTGTTCCATGACATGGCAAAGGATGCCCACCTCCCCTTCACCCACATGAATCCCACTCAAAGTTGCAACTGGTCTCATATGCTGCTCATGACTCTGATTCTCCAATTTACAGAAATGTATTGGTAATTCTCATTAATTTTTATTTTATGCTGTGAGTTCATTTTTTTCACCTCTAAACATTTGTTTCAGTGAGATATCCATAGGGGAAAAAATCAAATATGAATGCCTTATTTGCCAGCATGAATTAGTTATTTTTAATACCTCTAATAGTCAAAAATTTGTTAAATTACTAAGAAGAAATATTTTTATTTGAGGGCATTTTTATTATAAGAGCAAGCCTGAATTTTAGATTTAATTAGTTAATTAATGAGAGTCAAATTTTTATCAAGTTTTTAAAAGGTGCTATACACTGTATATTAGATCCAAATGGATTATAGATCTAAATGTGTAAGGTAAACAATACAGTTTTTAGAAATAAACACAGAAGGGCATTCTTGTAATCTTGACATAGTTAAATATTTATTAATCCAAAAATTAATGTGCCAATCGTTAAAAAATAAGCTAATCTACATTAAAATCTAGAGATTTTAATCAGGACATTTTTAAGAGAGTTGAGAGGCAACCCATATCATGGAAGGAAATATTTATAGATTATTTAAAGAGGAAATCATTAAAAGAGGAAAAAGAAAAATGGGACAAGCCTTGAAAATATCTTTACGAAAGAATACACAGAATGATGACAATGACGTGACAACAGAGTAACAAGGAGAAGGAGAAGACAGAGTAATGAATTTCATTAGCTGCTAAAGCATGCAAATTAAAACCGTGAGATATACTACACACCTGCTAGAATAGCTAAATTGCAACAAACACATGAACAAGTCTTAGTAAGGAAATGGAACAAAGGGAACGAATATTCTGCTGGGAGAGTTAAGTTTTAAACACTTAGGACAAGGATGTCAGAACCTATTCAGTCTAAACATACACATACTTTATAATTCCATTCTGAGGTGGATGCCTGACAGATTTTTTCATTAAAAGATAGGTATTAAGCATTCATACAAACTTTATTCTTAATAGCCCTGCTTAAAAACTTATTCAAATAATTCAAATATTTAAATGTAGAATGGACAAGAAAAAATTATGGTATATTCACTTGATACATGATTATATAGTGTAACACTGAAAAAAAATTATCCAGACACAAAAGAGAACATACTATGTGATTTCATGAACATGAACTTTATATAAACTGTAAACAGTATAGTAATAGGCAAAATTCATCTATGCTGTTAGATGAACAGCATACTTGGACAGAAATGAGGGCTCTTCCGAGCCCTGAGAATACTCTCTTTCTTGATCTGGGTACTGGTTCCACAAAATATGTTCTGTTTGTGAAAATTTGTTAATATGATATGTATACTTGTCTGTATATTTATGATGCTTCAATGAAAAGATACAAAAAATAATAATTCAGTAAGAGATGTAAAGAGAAGAGGGTTAAGGATGAAATTAATTTAGTTATATATAAGTAATTATTGAAATGCTTGATAGATGCATGAGAGTTTATTTTACTATTTTCCATACTTCTGTGTGAAATATTCCTTAATGAAAAAGTTAAAAAATAGAGTAAAAAGTTAAAAACTAAAAAACAGAACAGTTTCTTACCAGTAGTATATCTAGAATTTAACACCATGACAAAATAAACTTTGGAAATGTTAACATATTTGATCATGATGTTTACTAATATATCTCAAATGCCTAGAACAGTATGTGGCACATAGCAGTCACTCAACAAATGCTTGCTGAAATAATGACTGAATCTTCAAGGCCACATAGTTGAGGTAATTACACTGTGGCAATAAGACATAATAAAATTCTCGAACTCTAATTTAGGAGATTTGGGTTGTGTTGTGTAAATGCAGAACAAATAAAATCTGTCTTTCATTTATTCTGGGTTTACATTCTCCCCATGGAATTAAAACTTTAAACCACTTCCTTAAATAAAAATAAACTACTTGTTATGTAAATAAGGATGGTTTGTCTTCCCAGTGAAACAAATGCTTCTGCTTTACAAGCCTTTCTAAGCCACTCATTTCTTTTTGCTCTTTTCCATTACAAACATTTTGCTCCAGGTAGCCAGGATAAATTTTATTTAAGAATATTACAAGTTACCCATTTGCAGAGGGGATGAGAGCATATTTGAATTTCCACAGTATTTGGTTTTCTTAAGAGTAAGAACAGAACCCTATTTTAAGACAGAGCAAACTTTTGGAAAATTTACATTACTTTGGACAAAAATAATTTTGGTTAAATACATAACTTCTCAGATTTCCTGTTTCTCATCAAACAAACACCCAATAAACTCATATCTCCTAAAATGTTATAGTAAATCCCCCAAAATACAAATCCCTCTAGGAAACTATTAATTTTATTTCTATTTCTATTGATCATGATTTTTGGAACTGTGATTACAAGTTCTAGCACGCTTCATATCATTCATGAAGATCTATAAAGTACTGTGGTATTGAGTTGCTTAGTTTCATTTCTTCTAGTGTGTGCATTAATTCATGTCCCTCATAAAAGTCAAAAAAATACATACAGATTGTTTATCATGCAAATACTAATACGTGAACTTAAAAGAATAAATACATGAATGCAATTATCAGCACAAAGTTTCAAGTTTTTGTATTTAAGATGTTTTAGGTATGACACAAGTGGTATTTTTATAATGTTGACATAAATAACTACCTAACAAAACAGTGGATTTAGACCCAAACTGAAGAGTACTCTCCACTCCAAATTGAGTTAATAAAAGAGATCTGGCATCTCATTATCTAAAATGAAATCCTAAACTGTAAAATACTATTACCAGTTTTAAAATAAGGATACAATATCACCAGATTAGTAAACATTAAGAACTTCTTTAAAATAAATATCTGAAGTTTAAAAATTTACTTTTTAAGAGAAGATGTTTCCATTCATTTTTTCTTTTTTTTTTTGGTATCATTAATGTAAAATTACATGAGCAACATTATGTTTACTAGACTTCCCCGATCGTCAGGTCCCCACCACATACCCCATTACAGTCACTGTCCATCAGTGTAGTAAGATGCTATAAAATCACGACTTGTCTTCTCTGTGTTGTACAGTCCTCCTGTTTTCCCCCCCTACATTATGTCTGCTAATCGTAATGCCCCTTTTTTCCCCCTTATCCCTCCCTTCCCACCCATCCTCCCTAGTCCCTTTCCCTTTGGTAACTGTTAGTCCATTCTTCAGTTCTGTGAGTCTGCTGTTGTTTTGTTCCTTCAGTTTTTTTCTTTGTTCGTATACTCTACATATGGGTAAAATCATCTGATACTTGTCTTTCTCCACCTGGCTTATTTCACTGAGCATAATACCCTCTAGCTCCATCCATGTTGTTGCAAATGGTAGGATTTATTTTCTTCTTATGGTTGCCATTGTGTATAGGTACCACATCTTCTTTATCCATTCATCTATTGATGGCACTTAGGTTGCTTCCATTTCTTGGCTATCGTAAATAGTTCTGAGATAAACATAGGGCTGCATGTCTTTTTCAAACTGGGCAGCTGCATTCTTAGGGTAAATTCCTAGGAGTGGAATTCCTGGGTCAAATGGTATTTCTATTTTGAGATTTTTGAGTAACGTCCATACTGCTTTCCACAATGGTTGTACTAATTTACATTCCCTCCAGCAGTGTAGGAGGGTTCCCCTTTCTCCACATCCTCGCCAATATTTGTTGTTGTCTGTGTTTTGGATGTTGGCCATCCTCACTGGTGTGAGGTGATATCTCATTGTGGTTTTAACTTGCATTTCTCTGGTGATTAGCGATGTGGAGCATCTTTTCATGTGCCTGTTGGCCATCTGAATTTCTTCTTTGGAGAAGTGTCTGTTCAGATCTTCTGCCCATTTTTTAATTGGATTACTTGCTTTTGTTTGTTGAGGTGCGTGAGCTCTTTATATATTTTGGATGTCAACCCTTTATCATATATGTCATTTATGAATATATTCTCCCATATTGTAGGATGTCTTTTTGTTCTACTGATGGTGTCCTTTGCTCTACAGAGGCTTTTCAGCTTGATATAGTCCCACTTGTTCATTTTTGCTTTTGTTTCCCTTGCCCGGGGAGATACGTTCATGAAGAAGTTGCTCATGTTTATGTCCAAGATATTTTTGCTGAAGTTTTTTTCTAAGAGCTTTATGGTTTCATGACTTACATTCAGGTCTTTGATCCATTTTGAGTTTACTTTTGTGTATGGGGTTAGACAATGATCCAGTTTCATTCTCTTACATGTAGCTGTCCAATTTTGCCAACACCAGCTGTTGAAGAGGCTGTCATTTCCCCATTGCATATCCATGGCTCCTTTATCATATATTAACTGACCACATATGCTTGGGTTTATATCTGAGCTCTGTAGTCTGTACCACTGGTCTATGGTTCTGTTCTTGTGCTAGTACCAAATTGTCTTGATTACTGTGGTTTTGTAGTAGAGCGTGAAGTCAGGGAGCGTAATTTTCCCTGCTTTATTCTCCCTTCTCAGGATTGCTTTGCCTATTCAGGATCTTTTGCTCTAGTTAATTGAAGAATGCTGTTGGTATTTTGATAGGAATTGCACTGAATCTGTAGATTGCTTTAGTCAGGATGGCCATTTTGACAATATTAATTCTTCCTATCCAAGAGCATGGGATGAGTTTCCATTTGTTAGTGTCCTCTTTAATTTCTCTTAAGAGGGTCTTGTAGTTTTCAAGGTATGTCTTTCACTTCCTTGGTTAGATTTATTCCTAGGTATTTTATTCTTTTTCATGCAATTGTGGATGGAATTGTTTTCCTGATTTCTATTTCTGCTAGTTTATCATTAGTGTATAGGAAAGCAACAGATTTCTGTGTATTTATTTTTTATTCTGCAACTTTGCTGAATTTAGATATTAGTTCTAGTAGTTTTGGAGTGGAGTCTTTAGTGTTTTTTATGTACAATATCATGTCATCTGCAAACAGTGACAGTTTGACTTCTTCTTTACCAGTCTTGATGGCTTGTATTTCTTTGTTTTGGCTGATTGCCATGGCTAGGACCTCTAGTACTATGTTGAATAACAGTGGGGAGAGTGGGCATTACTGTCTTCTTCCTGATTTTAGGTGAAAAGCTTTTAGCTTCTTGCTGTTAAGTATAATGTTAGTTGTGGGTTGTCTTATATGGCCTTTATTATGTTGAGGTACTTGCCCTCTATATCCATTTTGTTGAGAGTTTTATCATGAATCAATGTTGAATTTTGTCGAATGCTTTTTCAGCATCTATTGAGATGATCATGTGGTCTTTGTCCTTCTTTTTGTTGATGTGGTGGATGATATTGATGGATTTTTGAATGTTGTACCATCCTTGCATCCCTGAGATGAATCCCGCTTGATCATGGTGTATGATCCTTTTAATGTATTTTTGAATTCAGTTTGCTAATATTTTGTTGAGTATTTTTGCACCTATGTTCATCAAGCTTATTGGTCTGTAATTTTCTTTTTTTGTGGGGTCTTTGCCTGGTTTTGGTATTAGAGTGATGCTGGCTTCATAGAATGAGTTTGGAAGTATTCCCTCCTCTTCTATTTTTTGGAAAACTTTAAGGAGAATGGGTATTATGTCTTCTCTATATGTCTGATAAAATTCAGCGGTGAATCTATCTGGTCCTGGAACTTTGTTCTTGGGTAGTTTTTTGATTATTGTTTCAATTTTATTGCTGGTAATTGGTCTGTTTAGATTTTCTGTTTCTTGCTTGGTCAGTCTTGGAAGATTGTATTTTTCTAGGAAGTTGTCCATTTCTTCTAGGTTATCCCATTTGTTAGCATATAGGTTTTTGTAATATTCTCTAATAATTCTTTGTATTTCTGTGGGGTCCATCATGATTTTTCCTTTCTCATTTCTGATTCTGTTTGTGTGTGTAGATTCTCTTTTTCTCTTAATAAGTCTGGCTAAGGGTTTATCTATTTTGTTTATTTTCTCAAAGAACCAGCTCTTTGTTTCATTGATTTCTTCTATTGTTTTATTCTTATCAAGTTTATTTATTTCTTCTATGATTTTTATTATGTCCCTCCTTCTGGTGACTTTGGGCCTCATTTGTTCTTCTTTTTCCAGTTTCAATAATTGTGACTTTAGACTATTCATTTGGGATTGTTCTTCCTTTTTTAAGTAAGCGTGGTTTGCTATATGCTTTAATCTTAGAACTGCCTTCACTGTGTCCCACAGAAATTGGGCCTTTCTGCTGTTGTTGTCATTTGTCTCTGTATATTGCTTGATCTTGTTTTAATTTGGTCATTGATCCATTAATTATTTATGAACATGTTATTAAGCCTCCATGTGTTTGTGAGCCTTTTTGTTTTCTTTGTACAATTTATTTCTAGTTTTATACCTTTATGATCTGAGAAGTTGGTTGGTAGAATTTCAATATTTTTTAATTTGCTGAGGCTCTTTTTGTAGCCTGGTATGTGGTCTATTCTGGAAAATGTTCCATGTGCACTTGAGAAGAATGTGTATCTTCCTCCTTCTGGGTGTAGAGTTCTGTAATTGTCTGTTAGGTCCATCTGTTCTAATGTGTTGTTCAGTGCCTCTGTGTCTTTACTTATTTTCTATCTGGTTGATCTGTCCTTTGGAGTAAGTGGTGTGTTGAAGTCTCCTAGAGTGAATGCATTGCATTCTATTTCCTCCTTTAATTCTGTTAGTATTTGTTTCACATATGTCAGTGCTCCTGTGTTGGGTACATATATATTTATAATGGTTATATCCTCTTGTTGGACTGCCCCCTTTACCATTATGAAATGGCTTTCTTTATCTCTTGTTACTTTCTTTGTTTTGAAGTTTATTTTGCCTGCTACAAGTACTGCAACACCTGCTTTTTTCTCCCTATTGTTTGCATGAAATATCATTTTCCATCCCTTCACTTTTAGTCTGTGTTTGACTTTAGGTTTGGGTGAGTCTCTCGTAAGCAGAAAATAGATGGGTCTTGCTTTTTTATCTATTCAGTGACTCTGTGTCTTTTCATTGGTGCATTAAGTCCATTTACATTTAGGGTGAATATTGAAAGATATGTACTTATTGCCATTGCAGGCTTTGGATTCATGGTTACCAAAGGTTCAAGGGTACCTTCTTTACTATCTAACCATCTAACTGAACTCTCTTATTAAGCTATTATAAACACAGTCTGATGATTCTTTATTTCTCTCCCTTCTTATTCTTCCTCCTCCATTCTTTATATGTTAGGTGTTTTATTCTGTACTCTTTTGTGTTTCCTTTGACTGCTTTTGTGGTTAGTTGATTTTATTTTTTGCCTTTAGTTAGTATTTGGATGGTCCAATTTCTTTGCTGTGATTTTATTTTCTCTGGTGATATCTATTTAGTCTTAGGAGTGCTTCCATCTAGAGCAGTCCCTTTAAAATATCCTGTAGAGGTGGTTTATAGGAGGCAAATTCCTTCAACTTTTGCTTGTCTGGGAATTGTTTAATCCCTCCTCAAATTTAAGTGATAATCATGCTGGATACAGTATTCTTGGTTCAAGGCCCTTGTTTCATTGCATTTAATATATCATGCCATTCTCTTCTGGCCTGTAAGGTTTCTGTTGAGAAGTTGAATGAGAGCCTGATGGGTATTCCTTTGTAAGTGATTTTTTTTCTCTCTCAGGCTGCCTTTAATACTCTGTCCTTGTCTTTGATTTTTGCCATTTTTAATATTATGTGTCTTTATATATCTTGGTGTTTTCCTCCTTGTGTCCCTTGTGTTGCGAGATCTGTGGGCTTCCATGTTCTGTGAGACTATTTCCTTCTGAGACTATTTCCTTCCCCAGCTTGGGGAAGTTTTCAACAATTATTTCTTCAAAGACACTTTCTATCCCTTTTTCTCTCTCTTCTTCTTCTGGTACCCCTATAATGCAAATATTGTTCCATTTGGATTGGTCACACAGTTCTCTTAATGTTCTTTCAATCCTATAGATCCTTTTATCACTCTCTGCCTCAGCTTCTATGTATTCCTGTTCTCTGATTTCTATTCCATTAACAGTCTCTTGCACCTCATCCAGTCTGCTCTTAACACCTTCTATCAATTGTTTCATTTCTGTTATCTCCCACTGGACTTCATCCCTTAGCTCTTGCATATTTCTCTGCAGGTCCATCAGCATGGTTATGAATTTTCTTTTGAATTCTTTTTTAGGATGATTGGTTATATCTATCTCAGCAGGCCCTCTCTCGGGGTTGTGATTTTTGACTGGACCAGGTTCTTTTGCCTTTTCATGGCGATAGAAGTGGGCACAGGCAGGTGGCATGTGTCAGCTGGGAGAACAACATCCCTTCCTGCTTGCTGGTTGCCTTGTCTTCACTGCTGCCTGTGGCGGTTACCCGCACACTGGGAGCAGTCTCTGGGATAATCTCCTGAGCTGCCTTGGACGAGGCGATCCCCAGGATAGCCTATGACACTATGGGGGGTCACAGCCGTGCCGTGTGTGTTCTGCAAGAACAGCGCCCCTTCATCCCTTCCAGACCTTGCTCCAGCTTCCGCTGCCTGTGCCGTTTACCCACACACTGCAAGCTGTCTCTGGGATAATTCCCTGAGCTGCCGTGGGCTGGGCAGCCCTCCGGATTGCCTAGGGTATTGCAGGCGGTCGCAGTCATGCCAGGTGTGTTCTGCGAGAACGGCACCCCTTCGTGCCTTCTGGACCTTGCTCCGAGTTCCTCTGTGCTGGGCAGCTGCCCGCCAGCGGCAGCCTCTGGGTCTGTCCCAGTTAGCTGTGCACTAGGAGAAGACTGTGTGATTGCCGTGGGCGTGACTATTCCCTGGCTGCTCTGCAGCTGTGGCAGGTTAGCCGGTTTGCTTGCAGCGCTGGCTGTGGGGAATGAATGGCAGGCTGCTTATCACTGTGAGGGGCTTCAGGGCTGGGTTACCCCCTAGGGGGTTAGGGCACCTGACATTCCTTAAGATTCCAAGCCTGCTGGGCTGAGTGTGGTGGGACGATTTTGTCCAGCTGTTAAGTCCTTGTCTCTTTAAGACTTTTAAAAGCACCCGCCTTTCTTTTGCCCCAAGGGACCCAGCTGTGGGGACCTGTTCACAGTCTCCATCTTGGATTTTACTTTTCCATTTCTCTAATATCAGTACATGATGTAATGTGTGTCTGTGCTCCCAGTGCAGATTACTATGGCTGGTTATTTGGCAGTCCTGTGCTTCCACTCCCCCCCCACTCTGATTTTTTTCCTCTTGCCCGTGAGCTGGGGTAGGGGAAGTACTCAGGTCCTGCCAGGTCCTGGCTTTATATGTTACCCTTTTTGTGAGATGCTGAGTTCTTGCAGATGCAGATGTAGCCTGGCTATTGTATTCTATCTTCTGGTCTCTCTTTTAGGAGTAGTTGTATTTGTTGTATTTTCAAAAATATATATGATTTTGGGAGGAGATTTCTGCCACCCTACTCATGCCACCATCGTGAACCCCACCTCCATTCATTCTTATATATGACAAATAAGTTTACTTGATAAAGACTCCAGAAGGATTTGGGTATGTTTCCAAGCAACATTCTATATTGATTGTAGGACACTTGGCTGACAGAAATTAGTAGTGGAATTTTACCACCTACCTTAAATGAAATCTGCTTTACAGTAGAAATGTTTACTCAGAGTATAGATTTTCCATTCCATATAAAACAGGAAATCTGAAGAAGTAGCTTAAAGGATGATTTGAAGCCTGAGTTAGAGATTCATGCTATTTCTAGTCTTATTATCTCCTTCCAATCCATTTTCCACACTGACATAGAGACTGAACATTTTAAAATATGAATTTGATTAAACTACAATCCTACTTAAAATCCTTCACTGACTTCCTAATTCCTTTAAGATAAAGTCCCTAGTCATTTCCTAAACATTTTTTCTCATTCCTCTGAATTCTCCCTCAGTATCATTTTTGAGGACTGCCTCTCTCATATTCTACTATGGTTCTTCATATATGCTGTGCTCTCTTTTGTCTTCAATGTATTCAGTCTTCTTTGCCTGATTTTATCCCCACTCAAGTCTAACAATGTGTATCATCTGAAATTCTAATTCACTTTTCCTGTCAGACTTCCCTGACTTTTGAAGAATAAGCTAATATCCCCACCTATAGACTTCCATAGCACAAATATTTATAGTAATTATTGTTTATCTCTTTATGTTACAATTGTCTATTTACTTATCCATCTCCACCATTTCTCTAGAAACTTTCTTTTGAGAGTATGGATTACCTTCCTTTTTGCAATCACGTACAAAGCATTTAACATGATGTCTAGCTCATAGTAAGTTCTCAATAAATATTTGTTGAATAACAAATGAATAAATTATGAGAAACAAAGTTATCCTTAGTTTAATTTCTGAAATCATATGTCATAAAGAGTAGAAATGTAATCTATTATTGTAAATATTAACTTTCCTGAAGGTTTTACACTCCAGGCAAAACATACTTCTTCAAGTTGAACTTGTAACATCCAATTCTCCAGTTTCTAAAATTTATATACTGGCCTTTTAAATGAAATTTCCCCTTCCATATTGAATTTATGATTTATATGGACAATTGAGTACTTTTCAGAAGTTTCTTTTAAGGAGACAGAAACAAAGAATATTTGACCAGCCACAGTTAAGTTTAAGAAAGATGAATGATTTATAAAATTCTCTCGTTTATTCTGGTTTCCTATTCCAAAACACCTGAATTGTTTGCCACCTGAGTATTTCTCATTTTTAGTTTAATATTTCCAGATGTCAAATACAACTTGGATGCCTGACCAACAAATAATTTATGGCTGGGGACCCTTTTAAGGTAGAAAAATGCTCCTGTGTATAGCTAGTGCCAATTATAATAAGTAACCAGTTCTGAACAAAAACGAACTACCTGAAAGTTCCTGTCAGAGCTGATGCACTGACACCAGCTTATGTGTCAATGAAGGGCATTAGAGCATCAATAAATTGAATTTGTTACAAGGAAAGAATTGTCTGTATAACTGCTACTCAAATTTCCTCTCCCTGATAGCATCCAAATGTGTCATCAAACTAAGTAACTATGCTTAAACTCAAAGACTCAGAGATAATTGGAAAAGGCTATAGAGATTGTCCAGGCAGACTTCTACAGAGAGTAAGACTTATTTGGGGCTTACAAGGAAGTACTTTCCAGCCTCCAAACAAACCTGTCCATGATCTTTTGGTGGCTATGCTATCTCATTAATGGTCAAGACTGTATCCTTGTCTAGAGATGAGGCACATTTGTACTCAGGAAATAAAATCCTATTTTCTCTCAGATGAGATTAATTTAAAAAGCACAACAAACAAAACTTTTCAAGGCCATCTCCCTGACCTGCTTGAGAAACTACACTGCTCTCTTCCAGAAAGCCTCATTATGTGAGTTAAAAACTGTTTCATACCCTTATCCATGTCACTCATTGTCTAAAAAAAGAAGACAAAATATTCATGCACCGGAAGGAAGTGAATCTACAGAATGTATTTTAAATATGGTTGTAAAAGGAAAAGAATAAAATTAAAAAAATGAAAAGCAGGCTAAATCATTTTAAAAGTAAAATGTGTTACACACATCCAAAACCAAATATATCTATGCATTTCATTACCAAATAATGTGGATAATAGGAAGATGAAAGACTCAAGAACTGCCCATTGGTTTCCAGGGCAAAAGTAGAAGGAATATAAAAAGAACTGAAGCAGGTAAAATTGAAAAACTGCATTTATTTTAAATTTCAAAAAGATATTAAAATAAAGATATACCTCACCATGTAAAGAGCACACTTCTGGAAAGTAACTTATAAAATATTACAGCTTCTCATTGATTTCCAATATAAAATAGAAGATACGTTCTTTAGAAGGAAAAAATAATTCACCAACACAAATTTAAATATTAAGAACAAATTCAAGGTAGAGGAGATGTTAATACCTTTCTCAAGCTTAATAACATTTCTAAAAGTTAGCTGTTTTAAGGTTTGATTTACATATAGTAAAATGCACACATTTCAAGTGAGCAATTTGATGAATTTTAACAGGTATTTACATACATATGTAACCATTGCAACAATAAGACAAAATATTTACATCATCCAGAAAGAATTTCATGTCCCTTTTTAGTCAATACATGCCCTAACTTCTTCCCAGAAAAATCACAGATCTGATTTCTATCACCCTAGAATTAGTTTTACCTGGTTGAAATTAACATTAATAAACTTATACTGTATGCACGCATTTGTGTATGACTTCTTTTGTTCATCATGTCTTTGAGATTCATCCACTTTGTTTCATTATTTTTATTTCTGTGTAACATTCCATTGTAATAATATAAAATTCAGTTATTTATCCATCTCTTGTAGACATTGGGGTTGTATCAAGTTTTTCAGCTTTTATAAATAAATATGTTATGAGCATTCATGCAGAAGATTTTATTTGCAGAGTAATAATTTTTTCCTACCTTTTCTTCTGAAAGTTTTATAGCTTTTGCTTTTACATTTAGGTTTATTCTAAATTACAAATTAATTTACTCACCAGTAAAAGGTAGAAGTCAATATTTATTTTTTTTCCAACATCATTAGTAGAAACAAAAAAAGCTTTAGCCATTGAATTAATGTGGTAAATTTGTAGAAAACAAAATGAGTATATATATATATATGTGTGGGTATATTTTGTTCTGCTGATCTTTGTGTTTATCCTTTCCCAAATATTAAACAGTTTAGATAAGAAAAGCTTGTAAAAATTCTTGAAATCAGGTAGTTCAACTCTTTCAAATAAGCTTTCTTTTTCCAAACTGATTTGACAATTATAGTTTGCATTTCCAGATACATTTTAAAAGCAATTCCAACTTCTACAAAAATACTTTCTAGGATTTTAACTGACCCTCTGTTGAATTTATAGATCAATATGAATAGAGTGGACATTTTAATAATGCTAAATCTTATAGTTCATGAACATAGTATAACTCATCATTTAATTAGATATTTTGAAATTTTTCTTAGCAATGTTTAATAGTTTTCAGTGAAGATGTCTTGAACAATTCACCCTAAATTAATTCTTAAATTTTTTTCTGTATGCTCTTATAAATGACAGCTGTTAAATTAACCTAATAATTATTGTAGCTTTTTGGTAGATTGCTTAGGATTTCCTAATAAAAAATCATGCTATACAAATAGCAACAGTTTATTTTTTTCTTCAAATTTTCTATCTTTCATTTCTTATTATTTCCTTATTCTGCTAAGTACAACCAACAGCACACTTTGAATAAAGGTTATAGAGAATGGGCATCCTTGACTTCTTCTAAATCTTAGGAAGAAAGCATTCAATATTAATTATTAAGTATAACATAGACAGTAGGCATTTTTATATATGCTCTTGACCTGATTGAGAAAATTACATATTATTTCTAGCTTACTGAGAATTTTTGTCACGTATGGAATTCGGTTTTGCCAAATCTTTGTCTGCATTCATTGAATTATCATATAATTTGTCTTTTTTTATTCTGTAAATGTAGGGAATTTCATAGATTTTTGAAATTTGAAACCATTTTTGCTTTCTTTAGACTCCTTCCTCCTCTTGATACTATGCTTTTTTTATAATGCTGTGTGTTGCTCTGGAAGGAAGGGGCTCCCCACCCCAAGCAAGTTCCCTATAAATTTGGTGAGACTGAATAAAGACAAGGGCAAATTAAGGGGTTAAAAGGGGTCCATACCACATTTGTTTTCAGAGTGGTCACCCAGCTATGTATAAGTGGCTGGGTTCGGTGCTGCTCCCTCCTGCTCCCCAGTGTGGGCTTAATCCTTTCCTAGCACCAGGGCTCCATGGCTTCCCTCTGCCATACTCTCTCCTGGCTTTCCCTCCAGGCTTCCCTTCTCTACTCTCCAAGCTCTCTGCTCCCACGCTCACACCCTTCTCTCCCTGCTCTCCTGGCCCTCTACTTCCCCCTCTGCTAGCACTGAGAGGAACTCTGTGGGCAGGTCTCTATGGTGACTGGTGGATACCTGACCATTTACATACCAGGAACTATGGAGAGGAGAGAATGGGTGTTTCCTCTCCACTCCTCCCTTGGGCCAATACTCCTGTGACTGACCAGCCACTCTGTCCCCATAGATACACAGTCTTGTTCAGATCTACAATGGGTGACAGCCAAGTGAGGATACTGGCTGTAATTTCCATTTTCTCCACAATGTGCTAAAATTTTTTTGAGGATTTTTATACCTATGTTGATGAGGGATATCAATTTTACTAAGGATTTTAAGAAGTGAATTATTGGCATGGATAAATTTCTCCGTTTTTTAGTTCATACTTTTGTCTTCTATTTTTAGCTTGCTAAAATAGAAACTTACATCATTGATTTTTTTTTCAATTGAAGGACTCCTCTAGATATATATGATAAAAGAGTTTAATATGTTGTATTCTCAATATACTTTATTTCAAAACTTTTTTTTGTTTATAAATTTCTTCTTTGATATATGAGCTATTTAGAAGAGTGCAATTTAACTCCCAAATATTTGGGGAGTTTACACCTATTCTATTGGTATTGAATTCTAATTTAACCCTTATGATCAGAAAGCACAAAACATATAATTTCAGGCTTTTTTCCCCCAGTATCTGTGCAAAGCCCAAAGTGTTTCCTAATGTTCTCTGCCTTGGCAAAACTCAAACTCTACACTCTGTCTTTTCTGTGATTTTGTTGAGGCTTCTTGGAGGGCATGTCTAAAGTAGATCTTCTTCTAGAGCATGGTCATTACCCTTGAGGCATGTTTTTTTCTCAGCTGCTTTCTCAAGGTGTTAAAATGATTTCTTTTCTCACTGAACCAGAAATCCACCATTTTCCAGCATGCTCAGTCTCTAACATCTCAGTTCTTTTTGTACTCTATAGCAGCCAATTATTGGCGAGCCTTGCATAACCTCACCCTTTGAATGAGTGGCTTGACCTTTGGTGAAGAATTCATGGAACTCCCCACATTAGCCTACATACATTTCCCTGTGCAGTCTGTTTCTCCAGTGCCCTGCCCACCCCCCTTCAGCAGTCCTGACCTCTGATGTCCTCAATTCAGTGAATCCATCATGGTCTTCTTGTATTCTCGCTATATTTGCTTTAGTCAAGAAATTGTCCTCATGCAAAGTCAGGGAGAACATGAGTTTCATCTTACGAGTTTCCATTTTATAGTAGGTCACAGCCTTGCTCATCCTATTTCCTAATACCTGAAAATTGTTACTTCATGTATTTCCTCAGTTTCATAGTTCTGTTTCATTTTGTCTTAGTAAAAAGTCTAGTTCAATACCACTTACCTCATCAGGTCCAAAAATGAAAGCTTGCTTAACTGGGTTTGTTTGTTTTAAATTATTGGATCAATATCTTTTATCGGTTCCAATTTTCTTTAAAATCTACGAAAATTCATCCTGTCTATATTCTTATCTCCTAAACCACTTTCTTATAGAAATATCTTGAAGTTGAAAATTCATGTCTTTTTTTTTTCTAATTTGAAATGAATCACAGTGTTATTTCACCAATACTAAACTTGAATACTCTATGATAAATTCTTGAAAGTAACATTTGTGCACTTTGCCTAGTTTAGCTCGTCATATGTCAACTACAATCAAGTACTTACAGGGTCTCACAGAGAAGTAAGAAACAATTCTACCCTGTGTTGGACCTTGTTTTTATTACATGAAATAAATGTCTTTCTCTGATCCTATTAGGCTTATCCTTATAAGAAGTATTATACAAAGTCTAATTTGTGTACATTACTTGTCACTGAGATTCCAAAATTTCTCACAGTGTAAACAGGACAAAATTAATTCTCAAATTTTCTTTCTATCATCTTAGTTGGTTGAATTTGATGTTACAGAAGTCTAAGGAGTAATGAGCAAAAATGTACCCAAACTATTCTAGAATATTAGCCAGATTCTTTATTCATAAAAGAAAAGTGGGAGTTTTTTGTTTGCTTCTTTGTTTAAAAACATGCTTCCCAACTAAGGAAATGTAAGAGATTTGGAAAAGGAGCCTTACATGGTCAGAGACTGAAATGTTAAAAATAAATGCAGCTTTGGTTAAAAGATAGATTTTATTGCTATAAGAAAAATAAAAGGTTCTGCCTAAGATGCGTTAACAAAAGTAAAGATCTGACCTTCTAACAGTCTCTAAGCAGGAGAGGTTATTATGCAAATTGATGTGTCCAGCTGTTGTTCCTTCCTATGATGGATAAAATAAAAGGAAATAAGCTCAAATGGCAGCATGGGGGACTAAGGTTTGGCAGCTTTGCAAATGGCCCTTTGCTTACTAGCCCAAGGAAAGTGACAGCTGATTACACGAGGGTATTAAGGAATACTGCACTGATTTCACTATTGATTTATGTTTATGGCTTCTCCACCCCCAACCAGTACACAGACCAGTTAATGCTAAACCCTTAGGATACTGTGTTTAACTTACATGTAATATAAATATCTTATACACACTATAGAGTAGGAGAAAATATTATATATTTTTCATAACTTAGAATTCTATTTTTCTAAGATAAAGTTCTCCCTTCCTCCCTGATTTGATTTTTAAGTGCTTTAGTTCAATTTTTTTTATTATATAGTACAATAATAATAACAGAAATGCTTTAAATGTACACAGGAATTTAGACTTTTCAATAACTTTTCACCATTTGTTCTTCAGATATGTTTCCTTACATTTTACAGACAGGGGACTGGGGCTCATGAAAGATGGGTGACTTGACAGGGTGAGTAGTGATGGGTCTTGGACCACTATTTCAATGTCAGCCTCCTCTTAGTCTAATAGTCCTTCCACTGAAGCTTCTAGTACTCTCCCAATAATGTGGTGATGTCAGTGTTAAAATTCCCCTGGAGAGTGCCAATGCACGTGACCAGAAAAGCCAATCACTGTGCTTTCCTAACCTGAGACTAGAAATAAACTGAGAAAATAAGACAGCAGCTGTTTCTCCTGGAAAACCTAGGACCTATGGCCATAACTTGGAGCTAAGAGGAAGCGAAAATTATAAAAACTCAAAAAAGATATGCAATAAAGAATCACCAGTTAGAGGCTGAAAAAGCTAGATGGTAGGGGAATATTAGGGGTAAAAGAGAGAGAATGAACAAGTAGATACACTTGTAACAGTGCAGGTTCAATACAAAACACTAATAGATCAGAGATCATTTGCTCCTGAGTCCCCTTTATTAGGGGTAAAAGAGAGAGAGAGAATGAACAGGTAGATACACTTGTAATAGTGCAGGTTCAATACAAAACACTAATAGGCTCAGAGATCATTTGCCCCTGAGTCCCCGTCATAGCTCTGATTCGGATTGTCCACCCAGGGGAACACTCCATGTGCAGGGTTCTTATGATTCTCTCCTCCACTGTACTCCCTTGCTGTGTGCTCTTTTTGAAGCTGCATTGTTGAGACCTTCCTGACTACCTGGGCATGTATATTACCCAACATCCCTCCCATCTCTCAATATTTGAGGTTTGTTGAATTTTTCTCTCTCTCTTGCCAGCATTGATGCCAGTAGCTGATAAGGAGTTAATGCTGACAGACCAGAACTGAAATGTTTTGGAAAAATAATTTAAAATCCTAGTGATTCTTTGTTATATCAAGCCATTTAGTTAGTAGGCTACTTAGAAGTGTGTGTTGTCATGAAAGAAATGTTTGTGTCTGAAATGGGGAAATAAACAGATGGCTTTTCCTACATATGTCTTATGTCTTTGAGATCCTAGAGCAGTTATTTATGGTCACAACTGCAAGATGTCAATTTTATTCTAATCATGTAAGGTAATGTATCTTTTGTATGCCTGCCTAACTATAGTCAAAGTCCTTTGAGGTGAATAACTGCATTATTTTCTTTTTTTCCTGCACAGTACCTAAACTGTATGTTGTTCTGAACTCACAGCAGCCTCTTTGAAGAAATCACTGACTAAATAAAAGAGGGTTACTTTTTCCTAACACTAGCACATTTCAGGTATAGTACCTAGTGCTTAATATTCCTTGGCATTTGACTTAATATTTATAAAAGGCTTAGTAATCAGGTTTTCCTACACATGAGAATACACCATCTGAGAAGGACAAGGGGCATAGCTGTCACCCCACAATTTGGATGTTGTAGAGCCAGAGCTTGAAACCAGCATCTCTGATTTCATAGCCTATATTTTCACCATCCAGCACTGCCTTCCACCAATTCCTCCATTCATTCACCCAACAGACATTTATTAAGAGATGATTCTGCCAGGCCTGGTCTAGAAACTGGGGACACAGTGTTGAATAACTCCACCACCCAAGATGCCTATGTTGTGGGATCACAGCTTCTATTCTAATGAGTCTCTTGAGCTTAATGGCTCACAGATTGTTGCCAGGTCAGGGATCTCTATTCATTTCTTCCCCCTCATCTTGAATAGATGAAGTCTAAAGTGCAAGACTACAGTTTTGCTTATGCAAAAGTAAGTATCACTCCCTTCAGCTTTCTTCATATAGCCATGTGCCATCTACCCAGCACAGGCCACTAGTCCCACTATGAAGAGAAAGGCTTCTCTCTGAATGCAGTAAAAGCATTCATGTGTCCAAATGATTGGGTATGGTAGATAATTGCTTTCAGAAGATGCTATGGCTTTCCATAACAAATCTTATCCTTTCTGAAGCACATTTTGAAATTAATTTTGTTTGGGAAAACCTTCAATTATAGTTTTGAATTGTGTTCCTCCACAAAAATATACTGAAATCCTAACTCCCAGTACCTCAGAAGTGATCTTATTTGGAAACAGTGTTGTTGCAGATGTACTTAATTAAAATAGGATCATATTAGAGTAGAGTGGGCCCCTAATCCAGTATGATGGTGTCCTTACAAAAAAAGAGAAATTCACGCACAGATAATCTCAGAGGGAAGACAAGAAGAGATACAGGGAGAAGACAGCCATGTGAGGAGGGCAGCAGAGGTTGTAGTGGTGCTTCCATAAGCCAAGGATTGCCTGCAAACACTAGAAATGGAAAGAGGCATGGAAAAAACCCTTACAGGTTTCAGAGAGAACGTGATCCTGCCAACATCTTCATTTCAGACTTCTAGCCTCAAAAACTGTGAGACAAAGAATTTCAGTTGTTTGAGCCATCTGTTTTTGATCACTTGTTATGGCAAGCCTAGAAGACACC
The DNA here is from genome assembly GCA_032199065.1 of Smutsia gigantea. Classification (NCBI taxonomy): domain Eukaryota; kingdom Metazoa; phylum Chordata; class Mammalia; order Pholidota; family Manidae; genus Smutsia; species Smutsia gigantea. The sequence goes on from JAVSCE010011316.1 coordinate 159,462, forward strand.
CTCCTACCTCTTTTTCTTTTCCTCACCCACCCTCTTCTCTTACTCTTTCTTCCCTCCTCTCTCTTCTTCTTCCTTTACTTCTTATTCGGTTCCATTACCTCTCGTTCACCTTCTGTTATAGATCCCAGTAGCAAGAATAAAAAAATCACTCTGCCACCATTTCTTCCTGCCTGATTGATTTCCCAGTTCTGACATCTGCTTAGCAGTTCCCTTGCAAAAGCCACTATCAGAGTTATTTAATAAAGATCCCCTTCTATTCATGAATGTAAGGCATGCCTAGAAGGTCCAGAATCCCTCTTCTCAGTCCATATTACAAAATGCATGAACTGATGGAAAAGTCTTAGAGCAATGTCGCTGCTCCCACTTAAAGATGCTGAAGCATATGTTTCATTGGTCCTCTGGTATCTTTATGTCTTCAAAGACATGCAATCGCCTTCCTTCAGAGAGTTATTCCGCACACTGCAAATGATTAGCAAGTCCCCAAACGTGAACATGTGGATGTACAGCAGGCCCAGGTAGGCAGGACATTTTTTCTCAGTCCTCAGTGTCACAACTAATCATGTTTTGCTTCTTATAGAGGCACTGGGCCACTTTATGAAGCAATTTTCTACTCCAGATAATCACACTACCCTGCTGGCTATGCAAATACTGCAGTACAGAGCATCCTTCCTGAAAACCTTTTCCCAGGGAAATGTTATTTCAAAGCCTGATTTTGTGCAACTGAAAAGGAATACTTGTCATGGCTATTTCCTTCTCTAATCATCTTAGCTTGCAAAGTTTTCTCAGTTACTTTGCCCTTTGATGTCAGGAACAATAAAGAACAAGGAAAAGGTGTAAAAACATTAGTGAGATCTCACTACCTCCCTTAGGTCAATGTAGTTTATACATATAATGCACATTTTAAAATGGGAACAAATAATATCTTTATATGTTGTGTGTATATTGTTTAACAAAAATTATAAAGTGTTTTTATTGTTTCTAGGGACTGATGTGAAAGAGACATAGCTAAAAACATCATAGTCCACTTCCTTACCGAGTTTCCAGTCTAGTGGGGGAAGCAGATATGCATCCAAATGACTACCTTCCATGCATATGGTGCTAACTGGGTGGTATGGTGGGGAAATATGCCCGTTCTGAAGTCAGATTATCTGGGTTCAAGTCTTAGCTCAGTCACTTACTAGTCTGCAATCTTGAGCACATTATTAAATTTTCTAAGCCTCAGTTTTCTTACGTATAACTAAGGAACAACTCAGTTTTCTTATGTGTAAATTGCCCCAGTCATAGGGCAATTTCGAAAGCTTTACAAGTCAATGTCCATGAAGCCTTACCATAGCTCTGGACACATAGGAAGTTTCTATTCTATAAGGGGAAAAAGCAGTTGGGCACAGGGACTGGATGAAAATAGCCCAAGACAATAGGAACACTGGCGTGGAGTATTAGCCATCTGGAAGCTATTCAACTCTGGCCGTGCTGAGTAGCCTCACAGATTTGTTTAACACTCTCTACAGAGACCAGCCAGTGACAACAACCAAAAGAGAAGGAAAACACACCAAAAAACTATAGGGGAAATGAAACAATGACTTAAAAAGAGGCAGTGACATTATGCCACCTGCCCTCTCGCCTTCTCCTGAGGCATCAGCAGCTGCTCCAGGGAGAACACTGTCTGTGTCACACACAGCAATTACCTGGTTGATTTTCTGCAGGGAGTTGCGATTTTTCTGTTGACAAGGCATGTTGAATTGATCATTTGGCATTACATCATATTTAATTTACTGTCTCATAACACTTTGTTTTATATCAGGAGCTCTGTGCCAGGGGGCTCTGAACATGTTGAAAATGCATCATTTCAGTCACTCACCTTCAGTGCTAATGATTTTGCTGCCAGCTTTTTAAACTTGAATTAATTTGGCAACTTAACACTCAAGTAAAAAAAAAAAAGTAGAATATCTACTTTTGAACATAGGTAAAGCCAGTTGGAGGCTGAAATGTAAGGAAGAGGATTTATCTTGTTGGAGGTTGTGATGCCAGGTTTTTACCATTTGTGATATTTCTTTCAATAAACTTTTAACTTTAGACCAGTGTTTGATTTCTAAAAAAACTTGGAAGCTTGTTCAAAGAGTTCACATATACCTAATCCATCCTCAGTTTCCCTTATTGTTACCATGTTATATTATATATGGTACATGTGTGGCAGCCAGTGAAGCAAATTCAATGCATTATTAATAACTAAATTCCATACTTTACTCAAATTTAATTAGTTTTTACTTAATGTCCTTTTTCTGTTTCAGGCTGTCGTTCAGAATACCGCACCACATTCAGCCATGTTTCCCTAGGCTCCGCAGACAGTTTCTCAGATTTCCCTTGTTTTTAATGACCGTGGCAGTTTGGAGGAGTACTAGTCAGGCATTTTGTCAAGTGTCCCTACCTTGTTTTTTCTATAACTTGTTCCGCAAGATTAGACCAAGACTTCGGGGCTCTGTAAGAAAGACCACAGGGTTCAAGTTGTATTTTCATCACATTATCTCAAGAGTACATGCTATCCACAGACTTATCATTGCTGATGTCAGCCTTCATGGCCGACTCTGAGGAAACGTTCACCAAGTTTCTCTGCTGTGAAGCTAATCTTGTCTTCCTCCTTTTCAGGCTGTGCTCTTTGGAAGGAAATTACTGAAGAGGTAGGATTTGTGCTCCACCTCCTTGCAGGAGGAATACATACCTAAATTATTTGAGATTTGTCTATTCTCCCCTGTTTATTTATTTGTCAATCATCTGTACCAGCATGCCCTCACATATGTTTACTTTATACTTTGGGTTGATTCAAGACTATGTTGTTTTGTTGCTCGGGGTGCTGCAGGTCCGGTCAGTGGAGCTCTCGCAGTTGGCTCTTGTGTGGCTTTCACATACTCCCATCATGGTGGGTTGTTTCATTTGGGAGGGGGTTTGAAAACCCCCTTTTCTTTACTTTCTGGCAGCGCAAGAGACTCGAGGCTCATCTTGCTTCAGCCCTAGAATCAGGCATTTCTCCAAGAAGTACTGGTCCCTGTAACTGGAGAATGGTATTAGACACTGAGATCTGGGGCTCAGCTATGCTCCTTGCTACCGGGAGTGTCATTGCTTCCGATACCAGCTTATTCTATCACTTGTTCTTCCTCATAATTCTTTAGGATCCCTGGGGACTTGGATTGCCCAGGATCTCACTCTGTAGTGGTTCCTCCAACATAAATCTTTGTCATAAAATTGCCATAGGACAGCTAAGCTAAACCATTTTTTTTCGCCTCCTCCCACCAAAAGTTATCCAGCTGCATCCTGCTCCCTCACTGCTCTTGTGATCAACTCCTGAAGATACTTACATGAACCTTGCACAGTCTCCCGTATTTTTCAGTAATATTTGTTACATTGAATTGAATCTGATTATCTAATTCCCATTAAATTGTCAAAAACTGATAATGGATTAAAGTGTCTCATGCAAAATAATTGAATTTTTAATAGAGTTTCAGGAGACACAGCTATTCCCCAAGGAAATGACACTAAAAAGTGGCAGATGCTTGGGAAGATGTAGCAAGAAGGTAAATCTCAATTTGGTTGGTCCTGGCAAACATTTTGAAAAATTAAAAGAGAATGGAAAATGTAACACGTCACACATAATTAGAATAAACCTTGTTTTGTGAAGTTACTGGTGTGTGTGTGTGTGTGTGTGTGTGTGTATGCATACTGAGTCATGACATACATCCCATCACACTTCACAATGCATAGGTGGCTATTTTTCTACCATCTTATGTAAGGATATAGAGGATTTTAGAAATATTGGGGATTTCTATGCCAAATGCCTGGGCAAAGCATATAGTTTTGGTTCCATTTCTTTTTTCATTCCTTTGTAACTGTTTCGCTGTCAGTGATATGGCCAGTGGCATGCCATACTGATAAGTTGGTCTGCTTTTATGGATAGAAAAATACATGGCCTCTATATGATATGAGATCACAGTCTTTCCATTTACTTTCTTGTTTATCATCTTTATTAAGGTGTATCCCCATCCTTCTAGATTTCCAGGTAAGAAACAAGACAATTTACTATAGTGGCTAAATGTGTAGTTTCCCTTTTATCCATAATATAAGCTTTGCCACTTTTTTTTAACTTTTCAGTGTATTTTATTTTTAAGTTTAGTCTTTTTGAAAAAATTGTATTGAAATATAGCTGACATATGATATTATATTAGTTTCAGATGTGTTGCTTTAGTCCAGTAACCTCAGTTGCCTCATCAGTGAAATGGGACTAATGATAGTGTTTATGTCACTGGGTTGCTGTTATAGGAATGTTTAGTATGATATGAATTCAATAAACACTGTCAGTATGTAAGTCAGCATTTTGAAAACTGTAGATCACAACTACTGAGTGGATCATGAAACTGATTTAATGGGCTGTCTGCAACATTGAATCATAAAACAGACTAATAGCATGAGAGAGTACACCCAAGTAGAATAAATTTGATTCCCAAAGTCTTCCTTCTGCATGTGTGTGTGTGTCCGTCCGTCATGTGGCTATTCGGTCATTATATAAAATGCATTTCTTTTTGATGGTCATGATCAGAAATATTTGATATGTCAGACAGATTTTCCCTCACTAAAACTAAATTACCCCCTCCCCATCCTTCCAATTTAAGATAAGTTGTCTCTTTCACACTTTACCTCCCTATCTAGTTTAAATCTTTTATCACATTGTGAAATCCTGAATTCCACCTATGAGAGCTATAATTTTTATTTGTTTATGTGATTGTTTGCTTAATAGTTATATCTCTCTTTCAGACTGCAAGCTCACTCACAGTCACGATTGGTCATTTTTTGCTCTCTCATATATTCCTTGCATCGAACATATTCCCTCACTGGCACATAGTAGATGCTCAATAAATATTAAATGAATGAATGAATGTGTCTTCCATTTCCTCCAACACCACCCACATGTAAGCAACTATTGAATCCTATGAATTCTTTCTACTTAAAATCTGTCAGACTTATACACTTCACTGCATTATTTAGGGAACTTAATTCCTCTTGTCTGAATTTCAGTATTATCTTCTAACTGGTTTCCTTATCTATGCCCTGCTGATTTTCCTCCCACTCCAATCCAATTAATTTTCTCCTTAAGTGATTTTTTACTAAAATAAAAATACAATCATGTCAGCTCTCAGTTTAGTATTGTTCAATGGCTTCTAATTGCCCTCAGGAAGAAGTTCAAACCCATTATTATGTAGGGGTATAGACATTCACAATTGCAGATTCCATTGTGCAAAGTTTTACCTTTATTTTCTTATAACTCAATTTGATTTTCTGATTCCAAACTACTCCTGCCTGATTCAGAATCAGTTCATTATTTCATGTACACTAATTTCATAGTGATTTCTTAATCATTTAGGATTTATACTTCAATCACATAAAGGATTATAACTCTCTTATTTTTATGTCTTTGCATTCCTTCTCCTAGGGGGTGAGTCTAATTTTCAAGATGAAGTGAGGATGGTGGAGGTGACTTACACAAGTGCCACCACCATAATACAGGGGGAGAGGCTTCTCCTTCTTGGCCTCGGTCTATTTCAGATCCACGCCGGCCCTCTAATTCTGGATGTGTTCTCTGATGCTCAGTTGGGTGTGAACAACTCCACAGAAGGTGGCATGGCACTCCGGGTGCCGATCTGCTTCCTTCACTTGTCCAATGATGGTGGTCCATGGAGAGGGTGGCCATTTACTCTCCCAGTCTCTGGGGACAATTGTCAATGAACAGCCTTCTGATGAGTGACCTCTCTGTTGCCACACTGATATCCAAGCCTGCTCTCTGGTACTTTCGCTTTGCTCATTTGTGATTTATTTTCTCCATTTCCTTCTTTCTCTCTCTCTCTTGTCCCCTTCTTTCTCCCTGAAATATGACGCTTCACTCAGAATCAGTGGGCCTGATCATATGCCACGTCTTTTAGGACTGGGACCTACTAATGGTCTCTCACTCTGCCACTAACACCACCTTTCATCAGGCACTTGACTATCGGAGCCTACATAGTTTTGGTGAAGCACTACTTCTCCTATTTTTCTAATTTTCCAAACATCAAATCCTCAGGGAGGGAATCTGTTCTACAGGGGCCCCTTGTATTTCTCAACACTTGTCCAACCCTCTAAATACGATTCAACCATAATTTTTCTCCAAAGTCAAAGGCTTCTTCATGACAGGAATGAAAGGAAAACTTGAACGACTCCCATTTTGCATCCTTTATTTCACCTTTAGATGATGACTTTGTAAATTTTTAAATCATAAATTTGTCATTGTTCATTTTATTCTCTGGATTTGAAAAATTCCCTCTGGAGTTAATGGCAAACAATGGATTCCACAGGAACGTGGATGGTGGAAATTGGAGACGGCATTTTAAAAATTTTGTCAGGCACTGCTTTGAGCACCTCCTTGTATTATTTCATTTAATCTTCACAACAATTTTCTGAGGAAGGTAGAATTAGCTTTCTTGTCTTACCAGACAAAAGTATGAAAAAGAAGTCACCTCTTTAATGTTATACAACATATCGCAAAACAAAATCTAACCCAGAAACTCTTAATCTGGAGTCTGTTGTCAATTGTTTGCTGTGCTGTAAATACCTCCATGATTTACAGCATCTCAATTCTTAGTACCAGGTGCTCTAACTTATGGGTAAAATGTTCTTTCTCTGTTTTTCTTCTTATCACTTGATATTCAACTCACCATAATATCTTCTCTGAAAGAAAGGTTACTCCTTCGTCAGCTTTCTCCCTCCCACCTCTTGCCTGATCTTGTATGTCCTAATGGCTGGTTTACCTAATCTTTTTATCTCCCAGTAGACCATATTTTTGAAAGCAAGAACCTCATCCTCTTGATATCTGGATTCCCATGCCAAATCTTGTGCGTGACACAAAACAAGTGTTTAGAACAATTTGTTGAATAAATTAATGATGAATGAAGAAGTTTGAAAGCTGAAGGTACTCTGCAGTGTTGATGTGGAAATAACAGAAACTTTAAGAAGTGGAAAACATGGCAGGTTTAAATAGTGTTTGTTTGACAATAACAGAACATCTCATTTTTAGGTCACTGGGGTAAAAAGACCAGCTCTCCTCAAGTTAATGAGCTTCACTATCCCAGATATCCATCTTGTTCCTTCTGCTTTGAAGAAAATACTTAACACAGTATTTTCTCCCAAAGGTGTCTAACATTCATGGATTTTAAAGTTACTGAAGTAGTAATAAAAGAACATTCTTTCCACTGCTTACAAGGATTACCTATGGTCTTTCTGGAGATTAATCCTCAGAATCACAGCAGGGAAAAAATTATGACAGGTTAATATAAGAAACCTTAGGGGTCTGGTTTTAAGCAACAACTATGGAAAGAGCTGGCTGGACAGTACCAGTGGTACCTGAAATATGGGCATTCCCACAGTACTGAGCCACCGTTACTTAGAACATGTCTTGGAGAAGCAAAACGAGTTTCAGGGTCCAAGAAAGACATCTGGAACCTTGGTGCATTTCCCAACCACTCTCCCCACCAGAAATATCAGTGTTGGGAGGGTAAAGCAGAAAGGTGAGTCATGCTATCACACACAGCATTCATGCTGTCTAGCCAAATAGCTAATTTTCCAGGCTACCCACAGTAAATGCTCAAGCCTAAAAACGTCCAGAACTTGCTACTATCCCGTTCAGAAAAGACAAATTTGTCCTGCTCCCCAATTCCCTAGGATAGATACTATTAAAGGTTAGCAGTTAATTTGTTAAGGAAAGATAAATCAGGAATCCAAACAAAATGTTTGCAGAATGTCAGAGACTCAAAAGACTGAACTAATTACTTGAAAATAACTATTTGGGATCTGACCAAGAATCAGTTCATTAGTATTCAACACCATCACTATTGCCTAGAGAAAGTAAGTGAAACATGCCAAAAAGAATGGAAATTTTCTGGGAGTGAATAAAGGAATAGCATTTTCAGAGTAAAACTGCATAATATGCTGTATATTTTAGGTACAATTATCAAATGTTGATATGACATTCAACTTGCTAATTGCATTTCTGAATTCAGTGTGTGGCATATTGAAGGCATTTAAGAACCACAATAGTGGTTTCCAAGTGCTAGTAGGTAATGGTGGAGTTATTTAGGTATGATGAATGCTACCAAATTTTTCAGACAGACATATATACTTCTATTCAAATGTAAATAAAGGATCATAGGTTTGAAGATACCTTCCTCCTCTGTTTTTATTGCGGCAATCTCTACTTGTAGGTATTTGATTAGCTTTTAAGTGAAATGGTGTTTTCAAACATCATAATAACCAATTTCTGAACAGTTAATTGTCTACCTATGCAGGTGATTTTGCAAAACCTTTACCTTTTTAAACTGAAAATTGTACATCTTTTTATTCTTTAATTTTTGGTACTTCGCTTGTCTCTAGGTGGGGAGAAGAGAAAAGCTTTTGGAGGCAATTCTAGTGACACAGTCAAGCCTGGTCAACACACCACTAACTCTTGATTGTACACAGGTACGCATCAATCTGTTCTCAGCTTTTTAAGGATAAGGACTGTGACCCTCCTTCCACTGCATCTCCAAAAACACAAAGCAAGTAAAGAATACACTAGAAGCAATCAGTTAATACTGTACTAGTATTCCTCCCAGAATACAGCAAAATTATGCCTGTTGCCTCATATAATGATACAGTTTTTAATCCTGCTTTTCTTTTTCTTTTTCTTTCTTTAATGTCCTAGGGTTTCTTCAGTTCCAACTAATCAATCTTTAAATGAGTTAAAAGTCAACACTGTATGTAATTATTTTTCCAATGATATTAGCCTATTTCCAAATATTTAATAAGCATGTTTTCAAGATGCAGTACATAGCAAGGAGTAATGTGAATTGTTACATGTTATAATCTGGGTATTAATGACAATCTGGGAAAGCTGATAGCCCAAGGAAATATCCTATGGTGACTTTATGATTTCTATTATAGCTCATTTGTTTTATTTTAATTAGGTAAGAAAAAAAAAGGAATCTCTTTCCCCACTGCGTCTGTCTGAAAGAATAATAGTGCCCTGGGCAACAGGTATGGGCATTTTTAATGGACTGGCAATAAAAATTGGATTCAGTTTCTTAGAACTGATTAACCCTTGGGAAAGCAGAGGGGTCTTGAAAGAACCATACAAATTGTTGGTGTCTGGTTATAAAACACATACAAAACTGTTTTTAAATGTGTTTTAAGATTTTCTGAAGAATCATCTGTAGAATATAGTGGATGTTTCCAGAACCTGATGATGTGCTTTCTGACGCAATGTTTTGTGAGGGTGATTTGATTATCAAATCCAAAATGCTGCTTTTCCAACAATAACCAAAAATAGTTTTTATAATATTAAGTAGATTATACATAGGATAGCAAATGTATAGATTTTTAGAGCTGTTATTAGGTTGATTAATTTAAAATAAATGAATATTGAAAATTCATGTGTCTTCAGAAACTTTTATTATTTATTTTACATTATAATCAGAGATGGGACATTTCAAAGTGTGAAATATAAACCAAATCCTTTGCTCCATAAAAGTTGAATGTAAATTAGAAATAAATGAATTGTTTACTAAAGGGAATAGAGAAATATTTTGCTTGTTTGTTGGAACAGAGAGAGGTCATGAGAAAGATAAAATAGGGCAAAGTCAAGAAGAACTGAAGAAAAGCAGAATGTTTAGTATAAAAAATATGGAAAACTAGGGAGATAACATAAAGAAGAAACCAAATAGGGAAGAAGAGTACTAGTAGGATATTATTCCACAAACACATAAATGATAACAACAATGAAAAGATTCAACTGTTCACCTGGAATCACCTCAGTTTTATGTTTAAAGGGATCATGAGCATGTGTACAGTTTTTTTTTCTTCCAGAGATATTTAAATAAATTTTTATGGGTACTATGTCATTAATCTTTTCTTATTTACTGTGCAGAGTGTAATTATTTGTTTTACCTTTGAAGAAACATGTTTATGGTCTATTTTGATGTCGATCATTGCTTCTGTTCAATGAATGTGAATTGGGAGTAAAGATGAGACGACTTGGCTCCATTCACCAAAACACAGGCAGGACTGCAAATCTGCTTGGCAAATTGTAAAGGGCAACCCAATATGCTTTTGTGTAATTTTTGTGCATTTGAACTGAATTGATAGATGATAGTGGTGAGCAGTATATCTCTTAACCTGTCCCCATTTCTGAAAATGTGTAACTGTAAAATACGTTGAGTTTTATATGTATGGGAGGGATGTAACATATTTTCATATGTTAAATTAAAGACAACACTTTGAAAAAACAATTGGTTTATGACAAAGAAAATGAACAGCAATTTTTTAAAACTATGTATAGGCGAGAGAATTAATACTTGCTAACTGATGGTTTAACTGTGAGAAAACACATTTCACTTGTGCTCTCATTCATCAAAATAGCTTTGATCTTCACATTTAGGATACATTTTTGAGCAAGTGGCACATTCTTACGGCTATCCCTTGGAAAACAAAATGCATTAATGTGATTATTTGGGGGAACCACTAAAAGTTACCTACTGTCAAGTCCAGAAGCTTACTATAGCTTCTACAGAAAAAGTGTGTATTCTAAAAAGATACAGAAGATTGGTACATGATACAATAACAAAGAGAAACTATGAAGACATTTTTTTTAACAGTGCAAGATACATATGAGCAAGGTTATTCATTGCCACATTGCTTGGAATTGAAAAGTATTGGAAAGAACCTAAATACTTACACATTGGAAAGTGGTTGTTCAAACGATAGGCACATGTAAATGCAGCTGTGAAATGAATGAGGAAGATCTCTATAAACTGATTTGGAGTAATTTCCAGGGTACACTGCTAACTGAAAAAAGAAAAGTACAAAAGTGGGTCAATACAGTGTTCTTCATTATGTAAGACAGAAAGGGAAATAAAAACATATACATTTATTTGCTTTTGTGTGAAAAACTAAAACAATGGAAAATACTGACAGGATGAATGAACTGGTGATGAGTGAGAATGGTGTGGAAACAATGAGGAATGAGGACTCAACATCAGGTGTGATAAGAGCATTAAACTTTTCTCAATAAACCTTTGAGGTATGATGTTTAAAACCTAGATAGTATTCACATTCTCAAAAAACAAATTAAAATTTAAATCAATAGGTCATGTGGGAAAATTAGAAATGGACTACACACAGTAAAAAAAGAAAGAACTTCTCTGTATGAACAATAACATAAGCTGATTGAAGGGGATAATGAAGAAAAGAATTAACCAATAAACTTTGGACAATAGTATTTTAATTGAATACTCTAAGAAAATTAAAACTGTACAGCCATTGCATTCTAATTAGTAAACTTGTTTTTCACACAGATACAGGTTACCAATTCTGAAACTATGTGTACCTTAAAACTGAGCAAATAAGTGAATATATAGTGCGTAATGAGAACCAGGTTTGTTTCTGTTAAATAAGGAAAGAGGGAAGGCTCAGATCAACTCTGTGGTGTTGAATTGGAATTGAAGATATCAGGATGAAATAATTATATTTGACAAAGATATATTAACATAAAATAGATATAGATATGTGTATTTTTATATGTTTGCATACATGTATTTCCTAGTTCCTTTTCTGAGAGGACTTAGAAACAATGAAACACAGCTAGCAATAATCTAGTACCCAGAGTTTGGTTTTGAGATATTGTTCTCCAACAAAAAGAAATAATGCTACTTGGACAAAAGTCTGATTCTAGAACTGGTGCAAGGAATGAACAAGGTATGACTGAAACCCTGTTTTGTGTGTGTGTGTGTGTGTGTGTGTGTGTGTGTGTGTGTGTGTGCATATGGTCTCAGAAACTAAGGGAGTCTCAAAAAACTATGAATATGTCAAATGAAACAGAAATCAACCTGAAGCTTCCAATGTTCAATCTCAGGACAGTTTGGGCAACATAATAGATGATCATAGTAATGAATAATGTGTGATGATTATCTTTATGTGTCAACTTGACTGGCCATGGGGTACCCAGATTAAAACATTTTTCTGAGTGTGTCTGTGAGGGAGTTTCTGAATGAGATTAGCATTTGAATTTCTGGTCTCAGCAAAGCAGCTTGCTCTGCCTAGTGTGGTGGGCATCCTCTAACCCACTGAGGGTCTGAATAGAACAAAAGGGGGAAGAAGGAAGGATTCGCCCCTTTTATTTTCCTCCTGCCTACTTGAATGGAGACATCTCAACTCAACTTCTCCAGCACTCAGACTTGGATTTGCCTCATTGGCTCACCTGCTTCTCAGGACTTTGGACTCAGGCTGGAACTATATCACCAGCTTCCCTGGGGCTCCACCTTGCAGATTCCAGATCATGGGAGTTCTCAGCCTGCACAGTGACATGAGCCAGTTCCTCATAATAAATAACCATATGTCTATATCTATATCTATCTATACATCTCCTACTATTCTCTTTATCTGGAGAACCCTGACTCCAAATTATAGATTATAACATATACTGATTGAATGGATATAATTTATATCCAAATATCCATGAGTTAAAAAAAATAGATATAAAACAAACAAACAAATAACTGTAGGAATAGAAAAAGCTCTCAAAAGATAAATATAAAGGGAAAAATAATACCCATCTATTGGAAAAACTTGGCAGACACCATGGTAACTAGGTGGGCATAGCTACATTGTGAACCTTCTGATGTGATGCAGTGAGAAAGGTACACCATCCTTGCTGTGCCATTCCTGCCAGAAATTCCTAAATTTAATAATAAGAAAACATGTCAAACCCGATTTGAAGGACATTCTATGAAACAACTTGCCATTACTCAAAAGCAATAAAAAAAGACCTGAAGAACTGTTTCAGATGAAAGAAAACTAAAACGATGTAATAACTGGGATTGCAGATGATCATATCTGGTCCAGAAAATAAGGATATTACTGGGGTGATTGATAAAATTTAAATAAATCTATAGGTTAGGTAGTAGTGTTGCTTCAATAATTCCTGGGTTTTTGGTAGTTGGCTATGGTAATGTAAGATGTTAACATTTGGGAAAGCTGGATGAAGTTTCACAAGGAAATTCATAGTACTATCTTTTCAATGTCCAAGCTTGAAATTATTTTAAAATTTAAAATTATTTAAAATATTAATATTAAACATATAATGGGGCAACTAGTTGTAACACATGAGAACAGACCAACAGTTTCAAACCTCAAGATTTCAGTGGATGATCAGGTGATACTAAGATAGTACAACAGAAGCAGGCTGGCCAATTTGGGGTTCAAACATCACAGAAGGGAAAAAATCTAAGCATACCATGTTTGAATGTGAAATAAAGTTTCAAACAGCAGACACTGTAGCTTTGCATTTTTAAAAAACCACCTTCCGATGTCAGGGTTGGATACATGTGCCATATTTGTTTATCTCCCAAGACACTTAGAAAACTTGACATCACTTAAAAGCAAGGGATAATGATACATTAGCACCAAAACTATCCACAGTACATAATAGCCTATATTGGGACAGAGGATTTTTGATTTTTTAATTAGATATGTACGACACAAGTCGTAAATACTTGGCACACAAACTCATGTCCATTGTTGGAATTATTGAATAAGGCAGGCTAAGATGAGTTGGCCTCTAGAGCTGAAACAAGTCAGCACTTGAAGCAAACACTCCAGATCTACACAAATGTCTGCTAAGCTTGAAGGGAAGTAAGAAAAAATATGGAGGACACATGAATTCTGAAAGTCTACATAGGTGACTTCAGAAATCATGACAAAATGAGACAAGTTAATAGAGAAGCCAGGAGACAATTGATGTTCCCATCTGTGAGATCAACAAGACAGGAATAAGCAAGTGTACAACATGGTTTAGACAGACAAGCCACTAAAGGAATGGGTGTGCTTCCCATGTCATAATCCTTTGGAGTACAGGTACATAATAATAATATATGTAAGTTATTCCTATTACACCAGCATGGGCTTCTTTTTTGAGGGTTATCTTACCATGTTTTGAATTTATGTATCTAGGAACACTTTAAGTTCTTACATACAATTTAAAAATGAATGTGCATGTATGGAAATTACTGAAAAATTTTGTACTGGTGGGATAGGGAATTGCTGTTCAACAGGTATAAAGTTGCAGTTATATAAATGAGTAAATTCTAGAGATCTCCTGTACAATGTTGTGCTTATATGTAACAATGCTCTATTGTGCACTTAAAAATTTGTTAAAGGTAAAGATCTCCAGCTAAGTGTTCTTATCACCATAAAAATAATAGATGAATAAATAAGGCAATGTGATTTAAAAAGAAATGTTGGTGACATCAATAACACTCTATTTCTTATTCTATTTCTATTTTGTAAACTGTACAAATTAATGTTTGCACTTGGATATATGTAGGTTATGCTTTGATTACAAAAAGACAAAGTGTTTGTAATCATTTGGCTTAGACATTCTCCAAATCAGATATGGGTCAAATCAGATATAAGGACCACCTTGCACGACTGTGATGACCACGCCACCCCACCCCTACCAATCCAAGGTGAATTTGTTTGACCCAGCTGGTTTGTCAGGTATGCATTTTTCTCTCTACCTAGCCATACAAAGCTATGTATGCTGTAAAAGAATTAGACCAATAAGGAGAAATACCAGTGATCTTATCTATGACTTCTGGTCTCTGGTCTTGTATCATATTTTCTGCTGGTTGAGAGCAGGATTGAGACCATAGGTGACAATCCTGACAAGAAAGTAGGTCACAGATTGAGTGTGGATCCTTGTTCCTTGATGAAGTAGGGTCAGAGAAACTAAGCTGACCACAGAAATATTAATCAGAAAATATTTATCGCTCTGGTTGCAGAAGTTACAGAAAATATGTCCACAGTAGCCTCCAAATGCATTCCAAAGTGGCAATCTGGATAGCTACATGTGAAGAATGGCTTCTTCCTAAGATCATTTAGGTTCAGCAACCTCTATATCTGCAACATTAATCTTTTACTCTGAGGCCATCTCTGCTTAACAGAAATCCATACAATACAAAAAGATATCCTTAACCCTCAGCAAGATTTAGCATTCAAAGACTGTCTTTCATCTTTGCTTTTGACCTACCTATTCAATGTAAATGACTTACAAGATCCTACTTGTATATTTCCTTATAATTATCTCTTGAGAGGAGAAATCCTGTGCAACAGGGTGAGAGGTCCTCTGAAGATTAAGAGGCAGGCCTGAGGCAAGGTGGGGGGAGTGCTCTGTCAGTGGGGAAAGTTAAAACAATCCCAGGAGGTGGCCTTCTGTGTGAGCAAAGGAGCCACAGAGCTTTACGAAGAGGGAAAGGCAGCTGCTCCTCAGATGGGCAGAGGATGCCGATGGCTTCTCTAGGATCACAGTGATGCCATCTCCACCAAATCACTCAGTCTAATGAACACCTTCTCCTCAAAAACTTACTTTTCAAAAAAGCAATTTGTCACATCATTAGCTGAAAATATTTACTCTTTCTTTCATCTTTATGCAGTTTAAAGAGAGTAAGAATCTTTAAACAAAATGTTTTAATTATCTATCAAAAAAGAAAAATGCAAGCAGAAAACTCAACAAACATGCTACAAAGCTGAGAACTAGAGGAGACACTTTGGACATAGGTAAGGAGTCGTACAAATGCAAAGCACCAGAAGATCCCACCTGTGTCCTGTCAGGATTCATTATCCATATTTTGAAAACCCTTCAACAAGTACTTTAACCTTTAAGAGTTATGGTTTCTGTGAATACTTTACCTTGACCTTTAAGTTTTGCGTTTATATTGTTGAAAATAATATCTTAATGATACTGATGCCCAAATGGCTTTTCTTCAGTTTCTGGTTGAAGCCACACTGACTGAATAGCTTTCCGACCTCATTGTCACAGTAGCTCCACTCTGTTGCCTCCTGTGGTTACTTCTATGCTTCTCACTGTGATGATTAATTTTATGTGTCAACTTAACAAGGCCACAAGGTGCCCAGATAGGTGGGCAAATAATATTCTGGATGTTTCTGTGAGGGTGTATTTTGAATCAGTTTAACATTTAAACTGATCGGCTGAGCAAAGCACATTGCCATTCCTAACATGGGCGGCCCTCATCCAATCAGTTGAAGGCCTGAATAGAACAAAAAGATTGACCCACCCCTGACTAAGAGAGAATTGCTCTGACCTGACTGCGTTGAGCTACGACATCTTTTATTTTCCTTTTCAATTCAGATTTGAACTGAAATATCAACTCTTCCTGCATCTCAGCCTACGAGACGATGGATGAACTCTACCATTGGCTCCCATAGGTCTCCAGCCTTACCAACTGCAGATTTTGGGGCTTTTGCCTCCACATGAGTCATTTCCATACAATAAATCCATATGTATATATGTATACATTATATATGATAATATATATAGAGAGAAATATATATATGCATTCTTTTGGTTCTGTTTCTCTAGAGAATACTGACTCATACACCTACCATATCTCATCAAACATATATCTATCTCCCCTCAAGGATGCAAAATACATACTCTTTAATAAATCACAGTCCCTTTCTTGGATTTCAAGTACATTAAATATTTAAATTTTCTGAGACTAGGAATGGTAGCCAGATGTTGATGGTTAGTCATTTTTTGTGGAAGGAAGTTTCTCTCGAAGAAAAAAGAACGAAAAGAAATAATGAAAGAAAGTTTGAGCATCAAACAAGTTGATTTCAGCTGACATACAACTTTGGATAGTCTAATGATTCCCTCCAGGAAACATGGCTAAGAAAAAGTCAATAATAAATTAGGTCTTTTCAATAACTGCAGGATATCTAATACATTTCTGAGTAGGTCCTGAGTTTCTATATACCCTGTCAAAAAGTATGTAACACACATTTACAGATTTTACTTATTCGTGTCCATGTAAATCAGGATGATCAGGAAAGCCCTTATAGGATTCCAAGTTAAAAAAAAAGAAAGAAACAAAACCAACTCAAAGTAATATTTAAAAGGCCTTTTCTGTTTTATCAGTGGTCATCACAAACAATACAAATATTTTTCTTACACCCTCACACAGCACCCCTGACCACCACTGCTCCTTCTTCCCTCTAAGCAGCCCTTCTAGACACAGCTCCTGCCTGTAAGTAATTCAGTCAGCCTGAGGGAATACAGCCTCACCTGTCTGCACCACCACCTGCTTCTTAAGGAAAGTAAACAATCATTACAGTCGAACTAGAAATCCCATTGGCCACCATTTACAGATGGTGATTGTAGGCTCCTTAATAAAGCTCAATATTTCTCTGATCACTACCTGGTTGGGGAAAAGTTTAGTGTTTAGATTCCACTAAGAGTGTGGTCAGAAATAGAAAATATTTAAAAAGTGACATTATAGCTGAAATTGAAAAAAAACATTGCTTTAAGAAATAATTTGCATTAATATGAGACTGTCATTCTTTTTCACAGACATCCTTCTGGTCTTTCCCACCCTTGTACATGGTCCCTTCTCAACACATTCTCTATTATTTTTATATATATTGTGGACTTGTGTCTCTCCTTTATTATTAATAAACATTTTAGGGCAGGCACATGAGTTCATTCTTCTTATCACTATCATATTGCAAAACACACATACAGACAAATGTTACTTGTTTGAAAAATAAACTGGATTAAATCTAAATGTTAATATTTAATCTGATTGCTTTCCTGATATTCAGACTTGTGAACTTTCTCTCTCTCAGGTTCCATCATTTTCTTGCTGTTAGGAAAGAAAGTCCCAGACAACTTTTGGACAGACAAAAGCAGCAGTCGCTTTGTCTTTATGGTTCTTCTCTCCCTCACTTTCTCAGACTAGAAATGTAGTCTTGGCAGCTCCCACTGCCTAGGAGTCCAGATCTCCTACTGATGAAGTTTTTGATTCTACTGTTCCTAGGAAGTCAATCCCTCATTTCAATCTAGGAACTCCCCCCATATAACAGCATTACATTAGCCTTAAACACAAATCTCATCCAGAATTTTCAATAACATCATCTTGAAATAAATTAACTGTTTGTCATTCAACTGGGCATATTTACAGTTAGGCAGCCCAAATATCTAGAACCTTAGAGGCTGAGGACAGTCAAGTCAGAGAACTTTAACTTAGGTATATTGTCTTCCTCCGAATTCTTGATGAGTTGGGAATATACTGAACATGCTTCATTAAGCATATCACTCTAGTATCTCCAAATATGAATGATCAAATGGTGGGGATTTATCTGCTGCTACTAATCTTTAAGCCCACCCCTCATATTTCTTATGATTTTTTTTTGTAAATTTTCAATAACAAATACTCTGTGTAAAGCTCATAGTAGTATCAGATGAAAAAAGCTTGTAAACAAATACTTATTACACCCCAGTGAGATATTTGCATTGATAAAATGAGTACACATTTTAAGTTCAGGATATCCACTATCTTACCCTAGTCTTCCCAGCTATTCTAGTTAAAATTTCAGGCATACAGCTCTTTCAGCCTTCACAGTCACAATAGAAGTATCCATATTTAAAATTCAAGAACTTTCTGGCAACCAACATGAACAGATTATAATATTTTCACCCCCCCAAGTAATCTGCATCATTCATATGGTATGTTAAAAAACAAGGTTTTCAAAGTCATCTATTTTCTATTCTCATTTGCTAATGTTAATAGATACATAGATACAATGTTATTTGTTTACCTTGTGAGTTGCCTTCCAACAGGGAACAGATTTCTCACATTTGTACGTTAAATACCAAGGGCAGAACACGTTTCAAACCGTGATACTGGACTTCAGTTATCATCTGTTCTGTCATATCAACATGAACAGCCTCATTTATCTGCCCCAAATAATGTGCTATCACTCATTGAAAAAAAAATCCCCAAGCCCTGGTCACAGATGATTTCTTCTTCAGTGCTACCTTTTATTCTGAGATCCGATGGCCTCAGTTAAATTTTTCCAAAGCCATTTTTCTGACTTCCCAGAGATCATAAGGTTGTGAAACTAGCATTGCTCCAAGTCCCTGTAATTCCTTACTCACCAACCACATGATTCTGGCCAAGCCACTTTGTCTTGATGAACATCCACATAGGGATTGTGTACAATGACATGTACCTTATGAATTTATTGCTAAATCTAAATGCATGTATATGAAAAGTAATTTATAGAATGTTAAGTGAGATACACGTGCAACTCTAGGAGATAAAAAGTGTATGAGTAAGCCACTTAACCAGAGATACCCTCATAACTTTATCTTGCAACACAAACAGAACCCTGGAGGATATCTTCTGCCTATAACTAGCAAATACAAATAAAGAATATCAGAGAGTGACATCAGCAACACTATTGAAGAAGTCCCTCGCTGGTATCCCTCCCTCAGCAACAATTTTACATCCATCATGAACAAACATGGCTTTGTGGAAGCAGAGGGGTCAAGCATTATACTTCAAGAGACCTGGGAGAAGTCTTGCCCACCCTTACCTTGGGTAGTAAGCATAAAGAACCCTGTCCCGGCTAGACCCTGCGGTGGGCTGGGTACCAGATCCACGCTGCCTCATCTGTGGTCTGGAGGCCCCTGGAGAACAGTCGTAAACAGTCACCCGCTGACAACAGAACTTTTGTGGAAGCCCAGGATAGATTATGTGATAGGTGATAAAAATGAAACTTTGTGTATTTAAGAAGACTGAAATCATGCCAAGTATCTTTTCTTACCACAGTAGTATTAAACTAGAAATCAACAAAAGAAGGAAAATTGAAAAATTCACAAATATATCAAGATTGAACAACATGCTACTGAACAACCAAGGGCATGCAGCAGAGGCAGTTCTAAGAGGGAAATGGATAGTAATAAACACCTACATTAAGAGAAAAGAAAGGATTCAAATAAACAACCTAACTTTACACTTCTATTTTTAAAGCTGTTGGTACTTGCTACCTGACTGAAAGATCCAGTAAGACCTCAAGATGGCGCTCATGGGCAGTGTCATACCGCACCTCAGAAGGTGATCCCACCAGGTGAGCAGTCAGTCCTTAGCAGTACCAAATGGGGGCTCTTGAATAATGCTTGCTGGTATATATATTTTTTTCTTCTCTGTCCTCTTTTCCCTCATTCCTGCTCTCTGGAATTGCAAGCACTAATAAAATAACAGCAGATTAAAATTGTATTCAAATATTTCCTCTGAGGAACCTTAGCTGAGAGGGAATTAAGAAAAAAGTATAGTCCTTCCAGGACAAGGGCTTGGCCAGGTCCATCCTGAAATACCGGTTGTTAGAGAGTAAATTAGGGTGTATTGATGTGAGGGTGTCAGATCACCTGATTCACCTCACAATTAGGGCATCAAGGAAGTGTTGGATGCTATAACATATCTCTTTTTTTCCCACATGTTGTTTCTGCATATACTGGTTGGAATACAGTGCTTAACAAGGGTCTACTACAAATTTTTACTTTTTACTATCCCAAAATGTTCAGTATCCGTAACTCTTCTGAGAAGCTGTTTCAGACTTTTATTTAGATGTGCATCATACAGAATGGGCTTGGGGGCCATTCTAGAAAAGGTAGTTCCAAAGTGTCAATTCTATGATCAGTTCTACTTTTATATTTTAAAAATAATATTTTAAAGACCTGAGTGGCTCGAAAATCTGTTATTAGCATGAAAGGGAGAAAATAGCTCATTGGCTCCAAAAATGGAGCAAAGAGTCAACATGGAAAATCCTAGGTTCTGTTGTCTTATGGGTGCTGAGACTATTACTAATGTAGAACTGTGTCTGTACCTTTTTAAAGGGACAGATTATCACAATGATTTCAGTGATGAAGAGTAACTTCTAAAGTCTTCATTAAAGACCCAAAGCCTGGTTAATGCAAAGGGGTAGTCTGCTAAGAGATTTAATTACCACAAGTTTCCTTTTATCTTTTCCTCTTATTATCAAACATTTTACAGACAGGCTTGTAACCTAATAGTGCTTCAGCTTGAAACCTGTTGAAGTTATCTGCACCTAATCAGCAAATTCCAGCCTACCCACACACAAAGAGGAGAGACAGGGTATAAATTGTCACACATCCCATTTCCCAAGGCGTTTATGAATGTTGAACATTTCTGTCATTCTACCACAGAATTGAGACCAGATGCCCTGAAAAGTTCTGTCCAATGATTTCCAGAGGGATAAAAAGCTTTCCACACATCCATAGTGCTTTTTACTTGTCGTAGGAGGACTGAAAATCCAGACTGAGTGAAAAGGTAAGGATAAAGAAATCCTTTCCCATAAATTTGTGTGGTTGCTGTTTCTCGGTCCTCCTCCCCTTCCTCAAGAAGATATCTTGTCAGCCAATGACTTACCCTCAAAAACTCTCTTAGATCTGGTAAAAACAGCTGTTGAGAGAAAGGTAGTAGTTCCTTTGTGTTCATTTCAGAATATAATGTAAAATGTTATCATCTTGCTGAGAGATTGGCCCCAACTTTTTCTCAGTTCTTGTGTTCTGACTGTGGTCCTAATAATGTATGGTAATATTTTCCTAATTATACTCCCTGCAAGAATATCAAAACATATCATCTTCAAATAGCCATTTTAAGCAATACAACCTGCCCGCCTTATTTCTTACATGAAAATCCCCTTGAGATAGGAATAGATTTAATATGCTCTGTGACTCTAAAGATAAATACAAGTTACTTTTTGGACCTAATACTGTATGGTGACTACTTTCTGTCATATGCTTCTCCATCTGTTTTAAAGTGTTTATTTTACCTATACCTTGTATTTCAACTATGTTGGAATCTTGCCTTGTTCATTAGAATAAGATTTCATTGTAAATGGGTAACATCTATTCTCTGCGGTTTCATCATACATTTTGAACAGACAAATATGAGAAGTTTTGTTACTTGTGTCAAAGCAGTAAACACTGCAAATATAACTCACTTTCCCTCCCCACTTACTCTAAAGTCTCTTAAATATATGTCTTTGGGGATTTTTACTTCATAAGCCTGTTTTATCTCCTCTTTTTAATCACATCCCTCTGTAGTTTTATTTGCATTTATTTAAGTATTTCAAACATTCACTTGTATTTTTTTAAATAAATAACATAAGGTATGAAGCCAAGAAGCCTTTCTCAAGTACTTATAACCTGCAATACACAATAGCCTCAGTATACCTGGTAGGTACCATATCTCAGATAGGTACCAGATACCATTTATATAGAACAAAATAGGCTTCCTGGACACCAGAAGTTGGATATGAAGAGATTCTCCTCCTTTGTTCTTAATAACTTTTGGTAACTAGATATATTGCCTCATATATATATATATATATATACTTACATAAATATACATATATAGTTATATAGATATACATAAATATATATATTACTAAAGTTGTACATGTAGCTTTGTTAATCATTTTCTTGGTTTTGTTCAGTTTAACAAGGCTCAAATAACTCAACATGGTACAAAATATTTTTTGTGACTTTGTAATAAAACATAATACAAAAAGAACACTTTTGAAATATTGTAATAAAATCTCTATCCCAAAGGTATTAATAAAGCAAGAAATTAAAAATTTTAAAGCAAATGGAAATAAAGCAGATCAAATGTTAGAGGTATAAGTTGTGCAGAGGCAAAGAGAGTGTATGAATGGATGACTGACAGGGATCAAGACAAGGAAGGATAGCCAGAGTGTACTTAGAGGCCACAGAAAATTGCTATCAATTTTAACCATGGAACGATAATACTAGTTAAAGATGTTATTAGACCTATTTAATATAATATGTCATTAAAATCAAGGAATAAAAAATATATACTAAAGGCATTTTTCGTATAAAGACTGATTGCATTTAAATGTTCAGTTCTCCTAAAGAACATGTCACTTTCTTGTTCCATGTTTTTTACTGATAAGCTGTATCCCACCTTAGGCAGTTATACAACCTCTATGGCCTTCATTTTCTTCCTCTGTAAAATGACAAGCAGTTTAGGGCTAAATATATTACAGCTAAGATTGCTTCCAGCTTTTTTTTTTAACTTTAGAACAGTTTGATTAATTAAAAAATTGCCATGATGGTACAGACAATTCTTATGTGCCCACTACCTTGTTTCCCCTATTATTAACACCTTGTATTTATATGGTACATTTGTCATATTTAACAAGACAATAGCAATACATTGTTATTTACTAAAGCTTATGGTTCATCCAGATTTCCTTTACACCTGGTATCCTTTTTTGGTTCAAAGATCTCATCTAGGATACCACATTATATCTAGTTCTCATAGCTCCTTAAGATCCTCTTGGTTGTGACAGCTTTTCAGACTTCCCCTTGTTTTTAATGATATTGGCAGTTTTGAGCAGTACTGGTGAGGTATTTTGTAGAATGTTTGTCAATTGGTCCTCCTAGTGGTGCTGGGCAGCTGCGTCTGGGAGGTCTCTCCCTGCACACCAGGTGAAACCTCAACCTGGCTGGGGGAGGGCTCTTGACTCTGAATAAGAAAGAATTCTCAAGCAGGTCAGATGAGTGTAGGTAAGGAAGGATTCATTAAAGTGAGAGTAGCAGGGAATGGCAGGTACCTTGCAGGCAGCAGAGAGCAAGGAAGTTGAAGTAGGACAGAGAGAGTGAAGACTTGTGCTAAAATCTAGAAAATAGAATGAAATAATGAAGTAACAAAGACTCTTACCACTGGAAGAGCATAAAGACAAAACACAGTAAGTTGAGCAGTGAGAAACCTTTATTGAAAAGTACACACTTGAAGAAAGGGGAGTGTGGGCAACCTCAGAGAGGAGGTGCACTTAACAGCTTAGGATTCTGTATTTTAAGGCTTTCCAGAATGGAGCAAAGGGCACAGGGGTGGGGTTGTTGGATGTAGGTTTGACTTGGGGTGTCATGATGTCTCTCTCCAGTGCCACCATCCATAGTCATCTAGATAATATATGCACTACCCTCTAGATAATTCTGTAAGATAAACTTAACATAGGAATTTATTGATCTAGTTCTTCTCCAAGATAGTGGTTTCCCTCAAACACTGGGCACATATCAATTAAGGCTGCTTTCCCTGCCTTAGGATAGGATGGATTATTGTCTGATTACCAAAGAGTATGTTAGGAATCTTACCTCCTAACTCCATGGTTTTTAAAATGGAATCTTAGCCTTAAGATGGAGTCCCTCCTTTTCTTACTATACTGTTTATATCTCAGCATTTTTCATCATAGGCAGGAAAAGGTAATCATGATGCTTGTCCCATGTCCCTTTCCTACATCACTAGCTTTTTAAAAAACATTTCATTTATCACTGATCTTTGTAAAACAATGGTAATTCTTTGGCACAATATCATTCCATGTTAACAAAAACCAAACTGGAATATGTTATTAATTTTTCTCTTTTTGAATTTAATTTAACATTTCATAGAAAGACTAATTAGAAGTTTAATGAAAATAAATAAAATAACATTAGAAGGTATTCAATGGTAAGAAAAATGCAAGTCTAGGAATGTAAAGGACTCTTTAAAGATAATGAGTGATTCTCAAATTGCTACATTTATATAATCTTATTTTCCTACAAAATCAAGGGAAGGAATGCAAATATTGACCAAAAAATATTTTAAAGAACTGAGGATTAGGTACTCCACTGAAATCAGGAAACAAGTGAAATTAGATTATTCTGCCTATAGGGCAACAATGTGTTGGAAATAGAGTTATGCTAAACATAACCTTTCCTCAACCTTTTTTTCAAGGTAGTAGCTGAAAATTCTCTTTTCACACATAATTTCATCATGCAATTACCTCAGAGAAAAAAAGGTAACAAATACAACCTTGACAGGCAATGCAGTCTTTTGATGTAGTCTTTCCTCTTTCTAAAAATCTGGGTCCACCAGATATAATTTCATACTAAATGAAATGCTAAATTCTCTCACATAAAAAATGGACAATTGCTATGCAGGTTAACAATGTATTGATTAATACATTTTGTCCTAATGCAGTAATGTAATAGCTATTTACAGAGCATTTGATTGCATTGCTATTATTTCAGTTATGAGTTCAGCTGTGTAATAAAACAAAAGGCTTTTCCTCAGTGAACCATTCCTCAGTTTATGCAGTTTACTTTAAATATTACATTTAAGGAAAAAAGAACTTGCCATCTTATCAGTTCTTTCAGGCTGCTATATTTTGCCATAATATAGCAAACTAATAATTATCAATTCTTAAATGCCTTTTTTTGCAAATTAGTTTCAGAAAAGCAATTTAAAGTTCCTTCATTTTTTCTCAGTAGACCACAAGATAATATTCTTTTAATTGCAAAGATCAGAATGCCTGATACTTTCCATTTTTAGTATTGCATATTGACTTTTGCAGTCATTATTCCATTTTGCACTTTTGTAGTGATATTTATTTCACTGTTACTCTATTTCAGATAAATTAAAGAACACTTATCCTGCTTCATCCAACAAACATCACTGAGTGTTCTCTTTATGCCAGGATCACAAGTGCCCCTTAGGGTACAAAGAGGCAAAGGCATCTTTTCTAAACCTGCAACAGGATTCCCACAGGCTCCTGAAATGGAAGAGAGAATTTGCACCAGAGAGAACAAGACTCCCTCAATCTATGTGTGCAACTGTCCTACAAATGCACATACCTGATGCTACTAAATATACATAACAAAAAATACACAATGAAAAAAATCTATATTGATTACTAAATAAGTAAATTTGGTTAGCTTGATTACAATTCTCCATTTTGTAATATAAACATGAAACAGGATGAAATCTGATAAAACATAAAGCATATAGGGATAATTCAGACCTCAAAAGTTTAATTTCCTGACAAATTAAATGTGACTCTATTAAAGGATCTGGAAGAGAGACTAGTCATTCCATTAGAATCCAGGAAAATGGGTAGTTCTTACAATCTCAGGTTTGCAATGAGTTTCCTGCAGGCAGTTACATGAACTAAGTAGTTTGATGATAAGAAATAATTACCATGACAGTGCAGAAATGTCTTCTTCCCTCCCATAAGCATGTCTCTCTGAAGTTGGACTGGGTAATACAGGAAAGTGGTGGGAAAGTACTGGAGATCAGAGCCACCCTAGAACGAAGCCCTGGTTAAAAGAAATCTGGGACTTGAAAGAAATAAATTAGATCAAAAAAGAGTAAGTGGAAATAACATACAGTTCAAATACAAACAAAGAGAAGGTCTTAAAGCCAACAGTTTGAGGTTAATGTGGGAATAGGACAGGGTTTTAATGCAGCTCATAATGTGGTGAAGAATGAAATATGTGGGCAGATTGGATAAAAATGGCAGCTTGAGAGGTGAGACAGAGGCTTCCTCCTAAAACCACATATAATATGAAAATATAATGAATACAACTACTCTTGAAAGAGCAACAGGAAAGAGGACGGCAACAAACTGCATACACCAGGAGACAAAAGCAGACCTCACAGAAAAGGGTAACATACTATAGTTGTGGCCCTGTGGGATCCAAGCCCTTCCCCCACCCCAGCTCACAGGCAGGAGGAAGAGGACCGTAGCAGGGAGGGAGTGGAGATCTGGGACTGCTGAATACCTAACTCTGGAGATATGCTCTGGCAGCACAAACCTACAATTCATAGTGGGTTGGAAAGCTAAGACAGGCAGAATTTCTGGAGAGACTGATTCCAGCTGCTAAGGCAGGAAGTCTGAGAGACTTCCTAACAAAGAAACCCTTAGCAAGAGGGCTGCTAAAGGGGCAAGGATTGCACAGAGCTTACTGCACAGGAGAAAGGACAGGTAGACAAAATTGTCCGGGTGCACTCTGCCGAGCAGATTGGGAGCTTTCATGATCTTCAGGTGCTCCAGCTCCCTGACTGCCTACACAGCTCCAAGAACCCCTTCTGTGACAGGCAGACTAGTACGCCTTTCTTCTGGCCAGCCCCACTTGGCATGCAAACCAGGAAACCCTACCCTGGCATTAGGCCAGCCAGAGGGAAGATTGGTCTACTGCAACTAAAAACGCAAAGCACAGAGGCCTATACCTGGGTGCTTGGCCCACTGGTTCAGGTAGTAGAGATAGGTATAGCAGCCAGGAACCAGGAAACAGCTCTTTCCTCCCCTGAGGCATGAATACCACACCTCTACAATCCCTGACATTGCTTCAGAGGGCTGAGCAGCTCCAGAAAGTAGAGCTTCTGGGCACTAGAGGGCGCCATACACAAATATGAAATGCCAAGGGAACCTGGTCCAGAGTAAAATTATGAATACAACTCCTGAGAAAGATTCAAATGATATGGACTTCATGACTCTCCCTGAAAGGGAGTTCAAAATAAAAATCATTAACATGCTCATGGAGGTGCAGAAAGATATTGAAGAACTCAGGAATGAATTCCAGTCAGAGATCCAATCATTGAAGAGCACAATGGATGGTATTAAAAGCAGATTGGATAGGGTGGAGGAGATGATAAATGAAATAGAAACTAGAGAAGAGGAATACAAAGAAGCTGAGGCATAGAGAGAAAAAAGGATCTCTAAGAATGAAAGAATATTGAGAGAACTGTGTGACCAATCCAAACAATATTTGCATTATAGGAGTACCAGAAGAAGAAGAGAGAAAAAGGGATAGAAAGTGTCTTTGAGGAGGTGATTGCTGAAAAATTCCCCAATCTGGGGAAGGAGATAGTCTCTCAGGCCATGGAGGTGTGCAGATCTCCCAACACAAGGACCCAAGGAAGACGACAGCAAGACATATAGTAATTAAAATGGCAAAGATCAAGGATAAGGACAGACTATTAAAAGTAGCCAGAGAGAGAAATAAGATCACGTTCAAAGAAAAACCCATCAGGCTATCATCAGACTTCTTAGCAGAAACCTTACAGGCCAGAAGGGAGTGGCATGATGTATTTAATGCAATGAAGCAGAAGGGCCTAGAAACAAGATTACTTTATCCAGCAAGATTATCATTCAAATTTGAAGGAGGGATTAAGCAATTCCCAGAAAAGCAAAGGCTGAGAGAATTTAACTCCGACAAACCATCTCTACAGTGTATTTTGAAGGGACTGATATAGATAGAAGTGTTCCTATGGTTTAATAGCTGTTACCAGAGGCAATAAAACCACAGTAAAGAAAATAGAAGAGCTAATTACTGAGAAAATGCAAAATTAATTAACTATCCCCAAAGTAAATCAAGGGATAGACAAACAGTACAGAATATGATACCTAATATATAAAAAATGGAGGAGGAAGAAAAAGGACGAGGGAAAAAAACAAACAAACAAAAAGAGAACCTTTAGATTGTGTTTGTAATAGCATATTAAGTGAGTTGTTAGACTCTTAGTAGGGAAGTTAACCTTGAACCTTTGGTAACCACGAATCTGAAGCCTGCAATGCCAATAAGTACATACCTATCCATAATCACCCTAAATGTAAATGGACTGAATGCACCAGTCAAAAGACATAGAGTCACTGAATGGATAAGAAAACAAGACCCATCTATATGCTGCCTTCAAGAGACTCACTTTAAACCTAAAGACATACACAGACGAAAAGTGGAGGATGGAAAAAGACATTTCATGCAACTAATAGGGAGAAAAAAGCAGGAGTTGCAGTAATTATATCATACAAAATAGACTTCAAAACAAAGAAAGTCACAAGAGACAAAAAAGGATATTACATAATGATAAAAGGGTCAATCCAACAGAAGATATAACCATTATAAATATCTATGCACCTAACACAGGAGCTTCTACATATGTGAAACAAATCCTAACAGAATTAAAGGGGGAAATAGAATACAATGCATTCATTTTAGGAGACTCCAACACACCACTCTTTCCAAAGGACAGATCAACCAGACAGAAAATAAGTAAGGAGACAGAGGCACTGAACAACACATTAGAACAGATGGATCTAACGGACATCTACAGAACTCTACACCCAAAAGCAGCAGAATACACATTCTTCTCAAGTGCACATGGAACATTTTCAAGAATAGACCATATACTAGGCCACAAAAAGAGCCTCGGTAAATTCAAAAAGATTGAAATTGTACCAACCAGCTTCTCAGACCACAAAGGAATGAAACTAGAAATGAATTATGCAAAGAAAATGAAAATCCCACAAACACATGGAGGCTTAATAACATGATCCTAAATAATCAATGGATCAATGACCAGATAAAAACAGAGATCAGGCAATATATGGAGACAAATGACAACAGTAATTCAACACTGCAAAATCTGTGGGATGCAGCAAAGGCCATGCTAAGAGGAAAGTATATTGCAATACAGGCCTACCTCAGGAAAGAAGAACATTCCCATATGAGCAGTCTAAACTCACAATTAATGAAACTAGAAAAAAAAGAAAAAATGAGACCCAAAGTCAGTAGAAGGAGGGACATAATAAAGATTAGAGCAGAAATAAATAAAATTGAGAGGAATAAAACAATAGAAAGGATCAACGAAAACAAGAGCTGGTTCTTTGAGAAAATAAACAAAATAGATAAACCCCTGTCCAGACTTATCAAGAAAAAGAGTCTACTCACATAAACAGAATCAGAAATGAGTAAGGAAAAATCACTACGGACAGCACAGAACTACAAAGAACTATTAGAGAATACTATGAAAAATTATATGCTAACAAACTGGATAACCTAGAAGAAATGGACAACTTTCTAGAAAAATATAACCTTCCAAGGCAGACCCAGAAAGAAACAGAAAATCTCAACAGACCAATTACCAGCAACGAAATTGAACTGGTAATCATAAACTTACCTATGAACAAAACACCTGGACCAGATGGCTTCACCACTGAATTTTATCAAACATTTACTGATGACCTAATACCCATACCCATCCTCCTTAAAGTTTTCCAAGGAGTAGAAGAAGAGGGAATACTTCCAAACTCATTCTATGAGGCCAGCATCACTGTAATACCATAACCAGGCAAAGACACCACAAAAAAAGAAAACTACAGACCAATATCCCTGATGAACATAGACACAAAAATACTCAGCAAAATATTAGCAAACTGAATTCAAAAGTACGTCAAAAGGATCATCCTTCATGATCAACTAGGATTTATTCCAGGGATGCAAGGATGGTTCAACAATCAAAAATCCGTCAACATCATCCAACACATCAATAAAAAGAAGGACAAAAACCACATGATCATATCCATAGATGCTGAAAAAGCATTTGACAAAATTCAGCATCCATTCATGATTAAAACTCTCAACAAAATGGGTATAGAGGGCAAGTACCTCAACATAATAAAGGCCATATATGACAAACCCACAGCCAACATTATACTTAACAGCGAGAAGCTGAAAGCTTTTCCTTTAAGATTGGGAACAAGACAAGGATGCCCACTCTCCCCACTTCTATTCAACATAGTCTTGGAGGTCCTAGTTATGGCAATCAGACAACACAAAGAAATAAAAGGCATCCAGATTGGCAAGGAAGAAGTTAAACTGTCCCTGTTTGCAGATGACATGATATTGTACATAAAAACCCTAAAGAATCTACTCCAAAACTACTAGATTTAATATTTCAATTCAGCAAAGTTGTGGGATATAAAATTAATACACAGAAATCTATGGCATTCCTATACACTAACAATGGCCTAGCACAGAAAGAAACCAGGAAAACAATTCCATTCAAAGTTGCATCAAAAAGAATAAAACACCTAGCAGTAAATGTAAACAAAGAAGTGAAAGACCTCTACTCTGAAAACTATAAGACACTCATGAGAGAAATTAAAGAAGATACCAATAAATTGAAACACATCCCATGCTCATGGATAGGAAGAATTAATATTGTCAAAATGGTCCTTCTGCCTAAAGCAATCTACAGATTCAATGCAATTCCTATCAAAATACCAACAGCATTTTTCAACAAACTAGAGAAAATCATTCTAAAATTCATATTGAACCACAAAACACCCCGAATAGCCAAAGCAATCCTGAGAAGGAAGAATAAAGCTGGAGGGATTATGCTCCCCAACTTCAAGCTTTACTACAATGCCACAGTACTCAAGACAATTTGGTACTGGCACAAGAATAGACCCATAGACCAACGGAACAGACTAGAGAGCCCTGGTATGAACCCAACCATATATGGTCAATTAATATATGATAAAGGAGCCATGGACATACAATGGGGAAACGACGGCCTCTTCAACAGGTGGTGTTGGCAAAACTGGAAAGCTACATGCAAGAGAATGAAACTGGATTATTGTTTTACCCCATACACAAAAGTAAATTGGAAATGGATCAAGGACCTGAATGAAAGTTATAAAACCACAAAACTCTTAGAAGACAACATAGGCAAAAATGTCCTGAATAGGAGATATGCATGAACGACTTCTTCCTGAACACATCTCCTCAAGTAATGGAAACAAAAAGCAAAAATGAACTCATGGGACTACATAAACTAAAAAGTTTCTGTACACCAAAGGACACCATCAATAGAACCAAAAGGCATCCAACTGTATGGGAGAATATATTTGTAAATGACATATCCAACAACCAAAAATATATAAAGAATTTACACACCTCTACACCAAAAAAGCAAATAACCCAATTAAAAAATGAGCAGAGTATCTGAAGAGACAGTTCTCCAAAGAAGAAATTCAGATGGCCAACAGGCACATGAAAAGATGCTCCACATCACTCATCATCAGGGAAATGCAAATTAAACCACAGTGAGATATCACCTCACACCAGTAAGGATGGCCACCTTCCAAAAGACTAAGAACAACAAATGTTGGCGAGGATGCGGAGAAAGGGGAACCCTCCTACACTGCTAGTGGGAAATGTAAGCTAGTTCAACCATTGTGGAAAACAATATGTAGGTTCCTCAAAAAACTAAAAATACAAATACCATTTGACCTGGGAATCCCACTCCTTGGAATTTACCCAAGGAATACAACTTCTCAGATTCGAAAAGACATATGCACCCCCGTGTTTATTGCAGCACTTTTTACAATAGCCAAGATATGGAAGCAACCTAAGTGTCCATCAGTAGATGAATGGATAAAGAAGAAGTGGTACATATACACAATGGAATACTATTCAGCCATAAGAATGAAACAAATCCTGCTATTTGCAACAACATGGATGGAGCTGGAGGATATTATGCTTAGTGAAATAAGCCAGGTAGAGAAAGACAAGTGCCAAATGATTTCCCTCAGTTGTGGAGTATAACAACGAAGCAAAACTGAAGCAGCAAAATAGTAGCAGACTCAAAGACTCCAAGAAGGAACGAGTGGTTACCAAAGGGGAGGGGTGTGGGAGGGTGAGGGGGAGGGTGGAAGAAGGGGATTGTGGGGTATTATGTTTAGTACACATGGTGTGAGCAATCACGGGGAAAACAGTGTAGCACAGAGAAGGCAAACAGTCAATCTGTGTCATCTTAGTACACTGATGGACAGTGACTGAATTGGGGTACGAGTGGGGACTTGATAATGTAAGTAAATGTAGTAACCACATTGTTTTTTCATGTGAAACCTTCATAAGAGTGTATATCAATAATATCTTAATAAGAAAAAAAAATAAAAGAAGGCATTGTGGGATGCCCCATTCAAGTAACCAAAAAAAAAAAAAAAAGAATGAATGATGTGAAAAGAGGAATTAAGGCAAAGAAAATCAGAGTCATCATTGACAATGGCAAGGCCAAGAAGAGCAATATGCTATTTAGCATTTCCAGGAACTGTTACACGGCTACTCCCACAAAAATAACCGGTTATTTAAGTTGATAAATAAAGCAATTAACAAAAGATAAAACTTAACACTATCTGAACCAAGGATTTTCAACCATTGAAAAACCTAACATGCAAGTGATAAAATGTGTTTAGGGCTCTCAGCCCAGCTAAGTATCCATAAGCCAAGGTGATTCAAAATAGCAGCAATTTTATTTAGATCTGCAATTCCAGTCTCTAGAAAGCTTGCAATGTCATGGAAGTTTCGTTGGAAGGAACTTCTCACTTGGTGAAAAGTGATGAAAGACTATAAATAGAGTGCTTACCAAATGAGGGGATTAGGGATGTGGAGGAAGCAAACATGAGATAATAAGGGACACAAATCAGAAATTTACTTATTCAGGAGATGCTCAGCTATTCAAACTCTCCAGGAATTAAGAGCTTTTTGGGCAGGTTATCCTACGTTCAAAGTCCAGATTCACCTCTTCCTGTAGTAAGTTATTTACTTCTATGAATTCCTGCTTCTTTGTGTGAAAACAAGATCAATATTACTTCACTGACCATTTTGTTGTAAGGATAAAACAAAACAATATATGACAAACTGCTTTGCACCAATGAAAGACTTGTAATAAATTTTTAATAAATAAATCTGTTCTTCTCTGTATATTCATATTTTCCACATATTGGAGGTACTGCATTCTATTTACCGAATATTTTTTTTACATATTTTGGCAAAATATTTTCTGTTTTATGCATTTTCTTTCCTTTTTATACAACTTTCTGTGATTATCTTTTAAGCTTTCTGATGTCAGCACCTTAAATATCAACATGCTTTTCTATAACATTTTTGTGTGTGAGTCCCTTCAGTAAATGGTCCCAAGCTTCTATACTTTGGTTTCTTTGAACGAGCTTTAAAATTATTTTTGTTAATGAATTCTGGACTGTAAATAAAGAGTTCAAGTTTTATATACCTGTACTAATAATTATATTTCTAATTGTACTGTTTTTATTCCAAACAAATTATATTCCCCAAAAGCAAATCCCTCAAGTGAAGAATACTTATAGCACTTTGAATAAGAATATTATCCTCCAAATTATGGATTCTCAAAAACTTATTAATATAAAACCTATTGACTTTTTTAAGAATCTAATTACATCCATAATATTGTGATCTGACTTTATCTATAAAGCTTAAGGAAAAGCATTAATTTTCACTCTTATAATCAAATGGCAATCATATCAGCACAATTCTCCAAGATTGCTCTTTCCTTTGAAAAATGTCACCCAAGGGTTATTATATATTAGATGTGAACTATATTCTGACTTCCATAATGCATATACTCAAATGCTATACCTTACAACTCTTGTGTCACTGAAAACACACTACAACCTAGGAATTTTTTTTCTGAGCTCCTAGTTTTGGTATAAGTTTTAGTAAAGGGATTCCATAAGGCAAATAGTGACTCTGTGGCATCTTACTACACTGATGGACAGTGACTGCAATGGGGGGGGGGGACTCGATAATGTGGGTGAATGTAGTAACCACATTGTTTTTCATGTGAAACCTTCATAAGAGTGTATATCAATAATACCTTAATAAAAAATAAAATAAAATAAAAATAAATAAATAAATAAATAAAGGGATTCCATAAATAAATAGTAAATATTCAGGTATCATTGGTCCATTAGTTAAGGCATTATACCTGGGTGACCTAACTGCTGATAGCATAAGTTATGACCAGAAAAACAAACCAAATATAAAGCTTAATGAATTCCAATTACTTTCATAAAACTAGTATAACAATGAAACCTAACAGATGTTTCAGGAGAAAAGTATAGCTCATCTCACTTATCAACTTATCACCAATTTTTTAAAAGTAAGTTAAGCAATATATTAAAATAATAATGAAATAAACATGAGCAAAAATATTTTGAGTGAATATAGATTTCACACTACTGTAAAAATTAATAAAACTTTGCAAATGAAATGGTGGGAAATAAAGGGATATCTTTAGAGGTATGGAGAGTATAAGATCACAAACTTGGTATTGCTATAGCCAAAATTACAAGTAGTTTGTTAATGCCAATTTCAATGTGTTTTAAAATTTCTAACACCTTGTGAACATACAGAGATGCACATAAGTGAACCAAATGGAACTGCCTACAGTCTGTGGTTTCTAAGACCTCTAATTAAAGTCTTGTTAGAGGCTAGTTAGCTAAATGCTTTATAGTCCAAAGAAAGCATACAAAGAAAGGCAACTCCAACAAGACCTAGAAGTGAGCTCTAAGGCCTGAATAACCTTTCACTGCACAGGTTTTCCTTTTACAATGTTTGAAAATGAGAATTGCTAAACAGATGGAGTACTAACCCATATTTGAAAACAACATAACCCAGGGGAAAAAGAAAAAGGAACAAGCTTTCAGATGAATACTGTAGGTCACTCATTTATAGCTACAAAAAAAAAATTAAAAACGAATAACATGAAGGAGGAGAGAGGCTCAAGATGGTGATGTGAGCAGGGCGGTGGAAATCTCCTCCCAAAACCATATATATTTGTGAAAATACAACTATTCCTAAAAAAGAGACCAGAAGATACAGTACAACAGCCAAGCTACATCTACATCTGCAAGAACTCAGCACCTCACTAAGGGGGTAAGATACAAAACCACGACCCAGCAGGACCCAAGCACTCCCCCACCCCAGCTCACCAATGGGGGGGGAAAAGAATCAGAGTGGGAAGGGAGTGGAAGCACAGGACTGCTAAATAACAATCCCAGGTCATCTGCACCAGGAGCACAGACACACATCACGTGGTGTACTAGAGATAGAGAAACAGAAGCGCAGGATCTGAGACTGAGAGTGTGAGCAGGTCCCCACAGCCAGCTCCCCTGGGATGAAAGAAAAGTGGGCACATTTTTAAAAGTCTTAAAGGGACAAAGGCCCAACAGCTGAACAAAATCATGCCAGCACACTCAGCCCAGCAGGCTGGGAATCTTGAGGAATTTCAGGCCCCCTAACCAGCTGCTGGGTAAAGCAGCCCTGTCGAAGCCCCTCATGGCGATAAGCAGCCTGCCATTCATTTCCCCTGGCCAGTGTTGCAAATGGACCAGCAGATCCGTCACAGCAGCCGAAACAGCGGGAGAGTGCCCCGCCCACAGTAAGCACACAGAATCTCCTTCTGGCAGGCATGCAGTTAATAGGGAAGGGCCACAGAAGCCAGAGCAAGGTGTGGAAGGCACCAAGTTGCGCCAGACTTTCTGCAGAACGCACCCGGCATGGCTGCAACCCCCCACAGTGCTCTAGGCTACCCTGAGGGCAACTCTGCCCATGGCAACTCAGGGGCTTATCCCAGAGACTGCCTCCCGGTGTGTGTGTAACTGGCACAAGCTGTATAGAAAGGCAAGAAGAACAACAAGCAGGAAGGGACTTTGTTATCCCAGCTGACACACGTGACACCTGCCTGCATCCACTTCTATCACTATGAAAAGACAGAACAATATGGTCTAGTCAAAAAACACCCCGACAACTCCAGAGAGAGGGCCTGGTGGGATAGATTTAAACAATCTTCCTGAAAAAGAATTCAGAATAAAAGTCGTAATTATGCTGATGAACCTACAGAGAAATATGCAAGAGCTAAGGGAGGAAGTCAGGAGGGACATTACAGAAATGAAACAATCGATTGACAGGCTTAAGAGCAGACTGAAAAAGGTGCAAGAGACTGT
Source organism: Smutsia gigantea (assembly GCA_032199065.1). Taxonomy (NCBI): domain Eukaryota; kingdom Metazoa; phylum Chordata; class Mammalia; order Pholidota; family Manidae; genus Smutsia; species Smutsia gigantea. The sequence goes on from JAVSCE010011316.1 coordinate 195,837, forward strand.
TAGTGGAACAGAAATCAGAGAACAGGAGTACAGAGAAGCTGAGGCAGAGAGAGATAAAAGGATTTCTAGGAATGAAAGAATGTTAAGAGAACTGTATGACCAATCCAAACGGAACAATATTCACATTATAGGAGTACCAGAAGAAGAAGAGAGAGAAAAAGGGATAGAAAGTGTCTTTGAAGACATAATTGTTGTAAACTTCTCCAAGCTTGGAAAGGAAATAGTTTCTCAGACCCTGGCAGCCCCCTACAGATCTCCCAACACAAGAGACACAAGGAAGACAACACAAATAATTAAAATGGCAAAGATCAAAGACAAGGAAGGAGTATTAAAGGCAGCCTGAGAGAGAAAAAAGATCACCTACAAAGGAAAACCCATCAGGCTGTCATCAGACTTCTCACCAGAAACCTTACAGGTCAGAAGACAATGGCATGATATATTTAACGCAAGGAAACAGAAGGGCCTTGAACCAAGAATACTGTATCCAGCACAATTATCATTTAAATTTGAGGAAGGAATTAAACAATTCCCAGACAAGTGAAAGTTGAGGGAATTTGCCTCCCACAAATCACCTCTACAGGATATTTTAAAGGGACTCCTCTAGATTGAAGCACTCCTAAGGCTAAATAGATGTCACAAGAGAAAACAAAATCATAGTAAAGAAGGCAGACCATCCAAATACTAACTAAAGGCAAAAAATAAAATCAAGTATCCACAAAAACAAAAGAAATGCAAAAGAGTACAGAATAAAACACCTAACATAAAAAACAGAGGAGGAAGAATAAGAAGGGAGAGAAATAAAGAATCATCAGACTGTGTTTATAATCACTTAATAAGAGAGTTAAGTTAGACTGTTAGATAGTAAAGAAGCTACCCTTGAACCACTGGTAACCACAAACCTAAAGCCAGCAACGGCAATAAGTACATATCTATCGATAATCACCCTAAATGTAAATGGACTCAATGAACCAATCAAAAGACACAGAGTAATAGAATGGATAAAAAAGCAAGACCTATCTATATGCTGCTTACGAGAGACTCACCTCAAACCCAAAGACATACACAGACTAAAAGTGAAAGCATAGAAAAAGATATTTCATGCAAAGAACAGGGAGAAAAAAGCAGGTGTTGCTGTACTTGTATCAGACAAAATAGACTTCAAAACAAAGAAAATAGCAAGAGATAAAGAAGGACATTACATAATGATAAAGGGGTCAGTCAAACAAGAGGCTATAACCATTATAAATATATATGCACCCAACACAGGAACCCTGACATATGTGAAACAAATACTAACAGAATTAAAGGAGGAAATAGAAAGCAATGCATTCATTTTAGGAGACTTCAACACACCACTCACTCCAAAGGACAGATCAACCAGACAGAAAATAAGTAAAGACCCGGAGGTACTGAACAACACACTAGAACAGATGGAGTTTACAGACATCTACAAAACTCTACACCCAAAAGCAACAGGATACACATTCTTCTCAAGTGCACATGGAACATTTTCCAGAATAGACCACATACTAGGCCACAAAAAGAACCTCAGTACATTCAAAAATACTGAAATTCCACCAACCAACTTCTCAGATCACAAAGGTATAAAACTAGAAATAAGTTGTACAAAGAAAACGAAAAGGCTCACAAACACATAGAGGCTTAGCAAGGTGCTCCTAAATAATCAATGGATCAATGAGCAAATTAAAGCAGAGATCAAACAATATATGGAGATGATTGACAACAACAGCCCAAAGCCCCAACTTCTGTGGGACGCAGCAAAGGCAGTTCTAAGAGGAAAGTATATTGCAATCCAGGCCTATTTAAAGAAAGATGAACAATCCCAAATGAATAGTCTAAAGTCACAATTATTGAAATTGGAAATAGAAGAACAAATGAGGCTCAAAATCAGCAGAAGGATGTCAGGGTTTTTAGCCTTCCCCGAGCCCCCTCCGAACCTGTGGAGAGAACGGGAAGGGGCAGACACGCCCCAGCAAGGCAGGACTGGGAAGGGTTAGTGCCAACTGCCCGTCCGATCACCAGCCTCCGGCCCCTATGCCTGAACCAGAGACAAACAGACGCGACAAGGAGCTCAGTCAAAGCAGGAACTCCTTTATTGCGGAAACAGCAGAGTATATATAACATTCATGGGCCAATCAGCATAAAGGTCAAGCAGTCATACGCTCTTCACGCAGGAAGGCACATAATGCAAGCAAACGGTGTCCATGAGCTGATCACGTTCACGGAAGACTCACGCCACCAATAGGGAGATACCTGGAACACAGGTAAACTAACGTCATAGCCCGCCAAAATGCCTGGGCACCACCCCATGCCCATCTGGTGAGGGCCATCTTGGTAATGCATTTAAAGGCTACTTCTTAGTTTAGAAGGCCCTACAGAAGGAGGGACATAATAAAGATCAGAGAAGAAATAAATTGAGTAGAATAAAACAATAGAAAAAAATCAATGAAACCAAGAGCTTGTTCTTTGAAAAAAAAAAATAGATAAACCCCTAGCCATACTTATTAAGAGAAGAGAATCTACACACATAAACAGAACCAGAAATGAGAAAGGAAAAATAACAAAGGACCCCACAGAAATACAAAGAATTATTAGAGAATACTATGAAAACCTATATGCTAACAAACGGGATAACCTAGAAGAAATGGACAACTTCCTAGAAAAACACAACCTTCCAAGACTGACCAAGCAAGAAACAGAAAATCTAAACAGACCAAATACCAGCAACAAAATAGAATAGATAATCAAAAAATTACCCAAGAGCAAAACCCCCGGGCCAGATGGATTCACTGCTGACTTTTATCAGACATATAGAGAAGAAATAACACCCATTCTCCTTAAAGTTTTCCAAAAAATAGAAGAGGAGGGAATACTTCCAAACTCATTCTATGAAGCCAGCATCACTCTAATACCAAAACCAGGCAAAGATACCACAATAAAAGAAAATCACAGACCAATAACCCTCATGAACATAGATGCAAAAATACTCAACAAAATATTAGCAAACCGAATTCAAAAATACATCAAGGGGATCATACACCATGATCAAGCGGGATTCATCTCAGGGATGCAAGGATGGTACAACATTCAAAAATCCATCAACATCATCCACCACATCAACAAAAAGAAAAACAAAAACCACATGATCATCTCCATAGATGTTGAAAAAGCATTCGACAAAATTCAACATTGATTCATGATAAAAACTCTTAACAAAATGGATATAGAGGGCAAGTACCTCAACATAATAAAGGCCATATATGACAAACACACAGCCAACATCAGACTTAACAGCAAGAAGCTGAAAGCTTTTCTCTAAGATTGGGAATAAGACAGGGATGCCCATTCTACCCACTGTTATTCAACATAGTACTGGAGGTCCTAGCCACGGCAATCAGACAAAACACAGAAATACAAGGCATCCAGATTGGTTAAGAAGAAGTCAAACTGTCACTATTTGAAGATGACATGATATTGTACATCAAAAACCCTAAAGACTCCACTCCAAAACTAAGGGAACTAATATCTGAATTCAGCAAAGCTGCAGGATACAAACTTAATACACAGAAATCTGTTGCTTTCCTATACACTAATGATGAGCTAACAGAAAGAGAAATCAGGAAAACAATTCCATTCACAAATGCATCGAAAAGAATAAAATACCTAGGAATAAACCTAATGAAGGAAGTGAAAGACCTATACCCTGAAAACTACAAGAACCTCTTAACACAAATTAAAGAGGACACTAACAAATGGAAATGCATCCCATGCTCTTGGCTAAGAAGAATAAATATTGTCAATATGACAATCCTACCTAAAGCAATCTACAGATTCAATGCAATCCCTATCAAAATACCAACAGCGTTCTTCAGTGAACTGGAACAAATAGTTGTAAAATTCATATGGAACTACAACAGACCCTGAATAGCCAAAGCAATCCTGAGAAGGAAGAAGTAAACAGGGAAATTAACGCTCCCTGACTTCAAGCTCCACTACAAAGCCACAGTAATCAAGACAATTTGGTACTGGCACAAGAACAGACCCACAGACCAGTGGAACAGAATAGAAAGTCCAGATATTAACCGAAATATGTACAGTCAATTAATATATGATAAAGGAGCCATGGATATACAATGGGGAAAAGACAGCCTCTTCAGCAGCTGGTGTTGGCAAAACTGGGCAGCTACATGTAAGAGAATGAAACTGGATTACTGTCTAACCCATACACAAAAGTAAATTCAAAATGGATCAGTGTAAGTCATGAAACCATAAAACTCTTAGAAAAAAACATAGGCAAAAATATCTTGGATATAAACATGAGCAAGTTCTTCGTGAGCATATCTCCCTGGGCAAGGGAAACAAAAGCAAAAATGAAGAAGTGGGACTATATCAAGCTGAAAAGCTTCTGTACAGCAAAGGATACCATCAGTAGAACAAAAAGACATCCTACAGTATGGGAGAATATATTTATAAATGACATATCTGATAAGGGGTTGACATCCAAATTATATAAAGAGCTCACACACCTCAACAAACAAAAAGCAAATAATCCAATTAAAAAATGGGCAGAGGATCTGAACAGACACTTCTCCAAAGAAGAAATTCAGATGGCCAACAGGCACATGAAAAGATGCTCCACATCGCTAATCATCAGAGAAATGCAAATTAAAATCACAATGAGATATCACCTCACACCAGTAAGGATGGCCACTATTCAAAACACAAACAACAACAAATGTTGGTGAGGATATGGAGAAAAGGGACCCCTCCTACACTGCTGGTGGGAATGCAAATTAGTTCAACCATTGTGGAAAGCAGGGAGGTTTCTCAAAAAACTCAAAATAGAAATACCATTTGACCCAGGAATTCCACTCTGAGGAATTTACCCTAAGAATGCAAGAGCCCAGTTTGAAAAAGACATATGCACCCCTATTTCTATTGCAGCACTATTTACAGTAGCCAAGAAATAGAAGCAACCTAAGTGTCCATCAGTAGATGAATGGATAAAGAAGAAGTGGTACATATACACAATGGAATATTATTCAGCCATAAGAAGAAAACAGATCCTTCTATTTGCAACAACATGGATGGAGCTAGAGGGTATTATGCTCCATGAAATAAGCCAGGCAGAAAAAGACAAGTATCAAATGATTTCACTCATATGTGGAGTATAAGAACAAAGAAAAAAACTGAAGGAACAAAACAGCAGCAGACTCACAGAACTCAAGAACGGACTAACAGTTACCAAAGGGAAAGGGACTGGGGAGGATGGGTGGGAAGGGAGGGACAAGAGGGAAGAAGGGGCATTACGATTAGCTGACATAAGGTGGGGTGGGGCACGGGGAGGGCTGTACAACTCAGAGAAGACAAGTAGTGACTCTATAGCATCTCACTACGCTGAAGGACAGTGACTGTAATGGGGTATGTGGGGGGGGGACTTGATGTGGGGAGTCTAGTAACCATAATTTTGCACATGTAATTGTAGATTAATGATACCAAAAAAATGCATAACATGCCTATGTATCATTTAGTGTTGCACATGTGTCTTCTTTTGTTTTTCTTTTTTAAAAATTAGGAGATTAAAAATGGATAGTTGTCCATAGCAGTAGGAACTTTTTATTAATTAATAGCCCATCAGACCTAGGAGATTTCAACCCAATGATGACTACATTTTCTTACTAAACTCTACCCTTCTGCTTCTTCTTGCCAGTGGGGGGGAAAAAAGATAATAATCAAGAATTGGAAAGGAACAGGCGTGAAACAGGTATTGTTTATTTCATAAGTGAAGACTATTCACATGAGGGTAAAATACAGTAGATGTTTTAATTATACTTACTTTGATAGATTGTGCAAATAAATTGAGATAGTTTTACTTATAGGCCCCATGAGAGAGAGTACTATAAATAATTTTTAGGAAATCCAGCTTACATCTGCTTTAGCAAGAGTGATACGAATCATTTATGTCTAAAAGGTGCTATATGATATATATATATATATAAATATCTTAAAATCTAGTTATTGAGTAATAATAGGCCAAAACTTTAAATTTATGTATCTCTACACACACACGGAGAATGCCATGTGACATCAGAGATAGAAGCTAAAGTCATGCATCAGTAAGTCAAGCACAACCATGATTGTCGGCAATCACCAAAAGCTAGAAAAAGGTCATGCAGGATCCTTTCCTAGTGCCTTCAGAGAGCATCGTCCTGCTGGCTCTTTGATTTCAGACTTCCAGCCTTCAGACCTGTGAGACAATAAATTTCTGTTGCTTTAAGCCACCTACTTTGTGGTACTTTGCTACAGCAGTCTTAGGAAATGAATTCACTCTATAATGATAAGATACACATAATGATAAATGTGCATACACATCTGAGAAATAATCTGTGAAAACAACATTCCCAGATTTGGTAATAAAAACATCTGCTTTATTACTGCTGTATTTATTTAGTACTTTGTTTTCCTATCAAAGATTTATTTTAATTAGCTTGTAGAAGAAAAGCTTCAGTAATATGTTCATCTTATTCAATTCATAAGAATTAACATTTATTATCACACCTTAATTTTTTATGTCATTAATTCTTACCATGCCTTTCCTTACTGTGAATAGTATTGATTAATTTTCTATATGAATTTCTTGAAAATTTAGGTTGTGATTGAAATGTAGATGTTGAAATAAAATCTAGTAAAAACAGAGAGTCTAAATAGGAATGTGAGATTAAAAGAATTTTGAGCTTGATTCCTGAACTCACATTAATGTGTCTTTCTGACTTAAAAGTTCTGTAACCATGTCAGTATATCCCTTTTGTGAAATGAAAAATTTAGTAGGTAATTAATCATGCCAATTGTTTTAAGATGGATATTCATTTTTAATGCACAATTTGAATGAAAACTACCGAATTATAGAAATAACACATGAATTTTTTGGTTTATGGGCATTTGGGGAAAGCTAAAGGATAGCAATGAACATAAAACTTCCAGAAGAGATCCCTTCAAAGGCTTTTTCTTCTAATATTAAAGAATTTCTTCTTTTTCAAATTCTGGTTATATTCAGCTGGCAACAAAACAGGTCCTGGAAAATAAGATGAGAGCATGATATCAGAAAGTTGTGAGAAAATGACCATGATATTATTAAACCCTGTGTGGATTAAGATGAGAACTGAGAAGAATAGTTTACAGTGTATATGGAATACAGCAAGGATCCACAGAAATAATTTTAACTGTCAAAATCATGAATTTTTCCTATTGCTCGGTATATTTTTATTGCTGTTGGTTTTTAAATAAGCATAATTTTGAAATTAGCATAATTTTTTAAAGATTTTTCTCTGTAAAAAAGTCATAAACTTTGAAGAATTTGGATGAACAATGTAAATAATATTTTTTTTACACTTTCTAGTCCATCATCCTCAGATACTTGTATTTCCTATAAGCAAGGGCATTCTCCTAATAGCTGCAATAAAACCATCAAAATCAAAAAGCTACCTTTGATATGTCACTATGATTAATTATCAGGCTCTGTTCTGGTCTTGCCAATTTTTCCAATAACATCTTTTGCAGCAAAAGGATTCCATTCAGAATTAGATGGTACACTCAGTTACAGTGTCTCTTTCATCTCTTTTAGTCTGATACGGTTTCTTCTATTTCATGAGACTGATATTTTTGCAGATTACAGGCTAGGCTTTCTTTTTTTTTTAAGAATATTTCTGAAGTTTGGTTTGTCTATAGTTGCCTTATGACTAGATTCAAGACTGCATCTTTGGCAGATATTGCCACAGAAGAGGCACTGTATTCTTTCCATTGCATCCCACCAAATGGCATACTGTTTTCATTTGTCCCATTTTCGGTAGTGCTTAATAATTTAAGTTGGTGTCTCCCAGTCTTGTCTAGTATAAGGTAACTCTTTTCCCCTTTGTAATTATAGGTATTTTGAGAGAAGGTACTTTGAAATTATGTAAAAAGCCCATTCCTCATCAAAATTTCAAATCATTCCTTTGTTTTTTCACTCTCTGTCACCTGAGGGCTTCCTAATTTATGTGTTGGATTGTAATCTGTACTGTCAAATATTTGATTCTCAAATTATCCATATTTGGTCAATGGGAGCTCATCTAAACTAGCTTTTGAATTCCTTCATGTTATTTTATCATTCTGTGAGCACTTTCTTGCCTAATGCACAAAACATATTCCAGTGTCATTTTATACGTTCCTTCCCTTCCCCAGTCCTGATGTCAGCTATTTCTAGAATGTACTTTTACTTCTTTTCATGGAAAATGGTGTACAGAAACAAATATTTGAATACTAGATGAGTTCATTGCTGTTGGGTTAACAGTGTTTCCCAAGATCACAGCAAACAGAACTTGGGAATACATGTACTGATAAATATATATTATGTATGTATACATATACATGTACTGATATGTAGATATATAATACATATTATATAAAAATATGTAATATATAATATATATAATAAAATATGTATATATTAGTTTTTTATCTATTGTCTATGTATCCATCCATCTTCTGTTGAAAAACCATGAGTTCACACTGATAACTCCAATTTGAATCCAACACTATAAAGTTAATTCTAATTTTCTCCCTTTCCTCATTTATAACTACCATTGTTGTTAGTGAAAAACAAATCTTCAATTTATTTAATATATTGACATCTTTGATTAATCCCCCTATATGTAACCAATATCCATTTGCACTGCCATCCAATTCCTAAGTAGATGGTTTCACCCCTGCTAAAGCTCTGACACCCTGTTCTAGATCCTGAACTGTATGGCACCAACTTCATACTGCTTGGGTTCTGAAACACCACACCAGTATGTCCGTCTCTTCAAGGGAAACCGCTGTCACTGCCGCTGCAGCCGCAGCCACCGGGAGCAGCCACAACCCTCCACCTCGCCGCCCTGACCAGCCTCGTGTGCCCGTGCCGTCGAAGACCTTCAAGCAGCGCCGCACCTTCGAACATAGAGGAGATGTCTGACTTATCTGAGAGCAGCATCCTACCAAAATCCCAGTTATAACAGAACAATACAAGGGTGAGAAGCAGCTTCCTGTCCTGGATGAAACCAAGTTCCTTGTACCTGATCATGTCAACATGAGTGAACTCATCAAGATAATTAGAACGTGCTTAGAGCTCAACGCGAATCAAGCCTTCTTCCTGTTAGTGAACGGACATAGCATGGTGAGCGTATCCACACCAATTTCTTAAGTATATGAAAGTGAGAAGGATGAAGATGGATTCCTGTATATGGTATACACCTCTCAGGAGATATTTGGAATGAAACTCTACATATAAGACTAGAAAAATTTATCTGCTCCAGAATTTTTTAAACCCTTACCAGGGGAGAAAAGGGATGTCACCAACTGAGACTGATCAGTTCATCTAATCCGAGATTACCAAAACAGTAGTGTTTCCCTCCTAGGAGTTTTAGGAAGTTGTTTTTGTACATCACACAGAAAAACGGAGCTCAAGATGAGGACATTAGCTTTGGAAAACTACATTATTTAACATAAGCTGTTTTGTTTTCAAATTTAGTTTAAAAATAAAGTATTTGGCAATCTATGTTGCCAATAAAAAAGAAAATCTAAACTGTACCTGGCCTTGGAAACCATTTCCCTACTAGTAATTTAGCCTCTATCAATGCTTTTACATATATATACAAAGATGTACATACAGGGACTTTAGTCTGGCTAAAAATGGAAAACTACATAAAATCACTCTAATGTAGAAAGCAAGAAGTCAAAATGTTTCCAGGCAGCTGTATCTGGGGAGGTCTCTCCCTGTGCATTAGGTTAAACCTCAGCCTGGGCAAGGGAGGATTCTTGACTCTGAAAGAGAAAGAATTCTTGAACAGGTCTAACAGACAAGGGAGGAATTTATTAAAGTGAGACAAGCAGGGAATGGTGGCTGATTTGAAGGCAGGAAAGAGCAAAGAAGAACAGGGAGAAAAGGGAAGCTCATTGAACTCTGGCTTGGCATAGGTCAAACCGCTTGCCAACTCCTGAAGCCACGGTCAGCTGACATCCAGTGTCCACTTGAATCTGCATAGTGTGGGAAATAAGACCCTACTACCCCAGGATTTGGGGGAGACAAACAGCATGGGACCAAGTGAGATTATGTTCTGAGAAATTCCCAAGGGCAAATAAAGGATATTTTGGGCAGGTTACTAAAGAGCATGACCGTACAGTTGCAGTCTTGTCCGGGTCACCCAGGTGATGGGAACTTGTAAGCTCAAATCAGAGTTCTCGTAGCCCCTCCCTACTAATCTGAAGTAGGACAGAGAAAGTGAAGACTTGTGCTTAAGTCTAAAAAATTGAATGAAATCGCAAAATAGCAAAGATGCTTACCACTGGCAGAGTGCAGAGACAAAACATAGTAAGTTGAGCAGTGAGAAGGCTTTATTTTAAAAGTACACACTTGAAGAAAGGGTAGTTTGGGCAACCTCAGAGAAAAGGTGCACTTAATAATTTAGGATTCTATCTTTTAAGGTTTTCAAGAATAGGGCAAAGGGTAGGGGTTGGGGTTGTTGGGGTAAGCTTGACTGTGGTCTCATGACATTACGTCACTATCCAATTCTGTAAAATAAACAACACAAGGAATTTACTGATTCTGTTCTTCTCCAAGATAGTGGTTTCCCTCAAGCACTGGGAATGTCTCAGTTAAGACAGCTTGCCCCGCCTTAAAATAGGGTGGGTTATTGTCTGATTACCAATGGATATGTTAGGAATCTTACCTCCTAACTCCCTGGTTTTTAAAATGGTATTTTAGCCTTAAGATGGAGTACCTCATATTCTCACTATACTATTTTTTTTTATAATTTATTTTACTATCATTAATTTACAATTACATGTGCAATATTACAATTATTAAACTACCCCTTTATCAGGTCCCCCCACCAACCCCATTACAGTCACTGTCCATCAGCGTAGTGAGATGCTATAGAATCACTACTTGTCTTCTCTGACTTGTACTGCCCTACCCGTGCCCCCCCAAATATTACATCTGCTAATCACAATGCCCCTTTTTCCCTCTTATCCCTCCCTTCCCGCCCATTTTCCCCAGTCCCTTTCCCTTTGGTAACTATTAGTCCGTTCTTGGGTTCTGTGAGTCTGCTGCTGTTTTGTTCCTTCAGTTTTTTTCTTTGTTCTTATACTCCACATATGAGTGAAATCATTTGATACTTGTCTTTTTCGGCTTGGCTTATTTCACTGAGCATAATACCCTCTAGCTCCATCCATGTTGTTGCAAATGGTAGGATTTGTTTTCTTCTTATGGCTGAATAATATTCCATTGTGTATATGTACCACATCTTCTTTACCCATTCATCTACTGATGGACACTTAGGTTGCTTCCATTTCTTGGCTATTGTAAATAGTGCGGCGATAAACATAGGGGTGCATCTGTCTTTTTCAAACTGTGCTGCTGCAGTCTTAGGGTAAATTCCTAGGAGTGGAATTCCTGGGTCAAATGGTATTTCTATTTTGAGTTTTTTGAGGAAACTCCATACTGCTTTACAAAATGGTTGAACCAATTGGCATTCCTACCAGCAGTGTAGGAGGGTTCGCTTTTCTCCACATCCTCGCCAACATTTGTTGTTGTTTGTGTTTTGGATGTTGGCCATCCTCACTGGTGTGAGGTGATATCTCATTGTGGTTTTAATCTGCATTTCTGATGATTAGCGATGTGGAGCATCTTTTCATGTGCCTGTTGGCCATCTGAATTTCTTCTTTAGAGAAGTGTCTATTCATGTCCTCTGCCCATTTCTTAATTGGATTATTTGCTTTCTGTTTGTTAAGGTGCATGAGTTCTTTATATATTTTGGATGTCAACCCTTTATCAGATACGTTTTTTATGAATATATTCTCCCATACTGTAGGATGTCTTTTTGTTCTACTGATGGTGTCCTTTGCTGTACAGAAGCTTTTCAGCTTGATATAGTCCCACTTGTTCATTTTTGCTTTTGTTTCCCTTGCCCAGGGAGATATGTTCATGAAGAAGTTGCTCATGTTTATGTCCAAGAGATTTTTGCCTATGTTTTTTTCTAAGAGTTTTATGGTTTCATGACTTACATTCAGGTCTTTGATCCACCTTGAGTTTACCTTTGTGTATGGGGCTAGACAGTAGTCCAGTTTCATTCTCTTACATGTAGCTGTCCAGTTTTTCCAACACCAGCTGCTGAAGAGGCTGTCATCTCCCCATTGTATATCCAAGGCACTTTTATCAAATATTAATTGACTGTATATGTTTGGGTTAATGTTTGGATTTTCTATTCTGTTCCACTGGTCTGTGGGTCTGTTTTTGTGCCAATACCAAATTGTCTTGATTACTGTGGCTTTGTAGTAGAGCTTGAAGTCAGGGAGTGTAATTCCCCCTGTTTTATTCCTCCTTCTCAGGATTGCTTTGGCTATTCGGGGTCTTTTGTGGTTCCATATGAATTTTAGAATTATTTGTTCCAGTTCATTGAAGAAAGCTGTTGGTAGTTTGATAGGGATTGCATTGAATCTGTAGATTGCTTTAGGTAGTATAGCCATTTTGACAATATTTATTCTTCCTAGCCAAGAGCATGGGATGCATTTCCATTTGTTAGTGTCCTCTTTAATTTCTCTTAGGAGTGTCTTGTAGTTTTCAGAGTACAGGTCTTTCACTTCCTTCGTTAGGTTTATTCCTAGGTATTTTATTCTTTTTGATGCAATTGTGAATGGAATTGTTTTTCTGATTTCTCTTTCTGTTAGTTCATCATTAGTGTATAGGAAAGCAACAGATTTCTGTGTGTTAATTTTGTATCCTGCAACTTTGCTGAATTCAGATATTAGTTCTAGTAGTTTTGGAATGGAATCTTTAGGGTTTTTTATGTACAGTATCATGTCATCTGCAAATAGTGACAATTTGACTTCTTCTTTACCAATCTGGATGCCTTGTATGTCTTTGTTTTGTCTGATTGCTGTGGCTAGGACCTCCAGTACTATGTTGAATAACAGTGGAGAGAGTGGGCATCCTGTCTTGTTCCCGATCTTAGATGAAAAGCTTTCAGCGTCTCGCCGTTAAGTATGATGTTAGCTGTGGGTTTGTCATATATAGCCTTTATGATGTTGAGGTACTTGCCGTCTATACCCATTTTGTTGAGAGTTTTAATCAGAATGGATGCTGAATTTTGTCAAATGCTTTTTCAGCATCTATGGAGATGATCATGTGGTTTTTGTTCTTCTTTTTGTTGATGTGGTGGATGATGTTGATGGATTTTCGAATGTTGTACCATCCTTGCATCCCTGGGATGAATCCCACTTGATCATGGTGTATGATCCTCTTGATGTATTTTTGAATTCGGTTTGCTAATATTTTGTTGAGTATTTTTGCATCTACGTTCATCAGGGATATTGGTCTGTAATTTTCTTTTTTGGTGAGGTCTTTGCCCGGTTTTGGTATTAGAGTGATGCTGGCTTCATAGAATGAGTTTGGAAGTATTCCCTCCTCTTCTATTTTTTGGAAAACTTTAAGGAGAATCGGTGTTATTTCTTCTCTATATGTCTGGTAGAATTCAGAGGTGAATCCATCAGGCCCAGGGGGTTTGTTCTTGGGTAGTTTTTTGATTACCAATTCGATTTCGTCACTGGTGATTGGTCTGTTTAGTTTTTCTGTTTCTTGCTTGGTCAGTCTTGGAAGGTTGTATTTTTCTAAGAAGTTGTCCATTTCTTCTATGTTTTCCAGCTTGTTAGCATATAGATTCTCATAATATTCTCTTATGATTCTTTGTATTTCTGTGGGGTCCGTCGTGATTTTTCCTTTCTCATTTCTGATTGTGTTTATGTGTGTAGATTCTCTTTTTCTCTTAATGAGTCTGGCTAGTGGTTTATCTATTTTGTTTATTTTTTCAAAGAACCAGCTCTTGGTTTTATTGATTTTTTTCTATTGTTTTATTCTTCTCAATTTTATTTATTTCTTCTCTACTCTTTATTATGTCCCTCCTTCTGGTAACTTTGGGCCTCATTTGTTCTTCTTTTTCCAATATCAGTAATTCTGTCTTTAGACTATTCATTTGGGAATGTTCTTCTTTCTTTAAATAGGCCTGGATTGCAATATACTTTCCTCCTAGAACTGCCTTTGCTGCATCCCACAGAAGTTGTGGCTTTGTGTTGTTGTTGTCATTAGTCTCCATATATTCTTTGATTTCTGTTTTGATTTGGTCGTTAACCCATTGATTAATTAGGAGAGTGTTGTTAAGTCTCCATGTATTTGTGAGCCTTTTTGATTTCTTTCTAAAATTTATTTCTAGTTTTATACCTTGGTGATCTGAGAAGTTGGTTGGTAGGATTTCAATATTTTTGAAATTACTGAGGTTCTTTTTGTGGCCTAGTATGTGGTCTATTCTGGAAAATGTTCCATGTGCACTTGAGAAGAATGTGTATCCTGTTGCTTTTGGGTGTAGAGTTCTGTAGATGTCTGTTAGGTCCATCTGTTCTAGTGTGTTGTTCAGTGCCTCTGTGTCTTTACTTATTTTCTGTCTGGTTGATCTGTCCTCTGGAGTGAGTGGTGTGTTGAAGTCTCCTAAGATGAATTCATTGCTGTCTTTTTCCTCCTTTAATTCTGTTAGTATTTGTTTCACATATGCTGGCGCTCCTGTGTTGGGTGCATATATATTTATAATGGTTATATCTTCTTGTTTGACTGACCCCTTTATCATTATGTAATGTCCTTCTTTATCTTTTGCTACTTTCTTCATTTTGAAGTCTATTTTGTCTGATACAAGTACTGCAACACCTGCTTTTTTCTCTTTGTTGTTTGCATGAAATATCTTTTTCCATCCCTTCACTTTTAGTCTGTGTATATCTTTGGATTTGAGGTGAGTTTCTTGTAGGCAGCATGTAGATGGGTCTTGCTTTTTTATCCATTCTGTTACTCTGTGTCTTTTGATTGGTGCATTCAGTCCATTTACATTTAGGGTGATTATTGATAGGTATGTACTTATTGCCATTGCTGGCTTTAGATTCGTGGTTACCAAGGGTTCAAGGGTTGCTTCTTTACTATCTAACAATCTAACTTAACTTTCTTGTTAAGTTATTGTAAACACAGTCTGATGTTTCTTTCTTTCTCTCCCTTCTTATTCCTCCTCCTCCATTCTTTCTATAATAGGTGTTTTATTCTTTGCCTTTAGTTGGTATTTGGATGGTCTGCTTTCTTTGCTATGATTTTTTTTTCTCTGGTGACATCTTTTTAGCCTTAGGTGTGCTTCCATCTAGAGCAGTCCATTTAAGATATCCTGTAGTGGTGGTTTATGAGAGGCAAACTCTCTCAACTTTCGTTTATCTGGAAATTGTTTAATCCCTCCATCATATTTAAAGGATAATCGTGCTGGATACAATATTCTTGGTTCGAGGCCCTTCTGTTTCATAACGTTAAATATATCATGCCATTCTCTTCTGTCCTGTAAGGTTTCTGTTGAGAAGTCTGATGATAGTCTGATGGGTTTTCCTTTGTAGGTGATCTTTTTTCTCTCTCTAGCTGCCTTTAATACCCTGTCTTTATCTTTGATCTTTGCCATCTTAATTATTATGTGTCTTGGTGTTGTCTTCCTTGGGTCCCTTGTGTTGGGAGATCTATGAGCTTCGGTGGACTGTGAGACTACTTCCTTCCCCAGCGAGGGAAAGTTTTCAGCAATTATTTCTTCAAAGACACTTTCTATCCCTTTTTCTCTCTCTTCTTCCTCTGGTACTCCTATAATGCGAATATTGTTCCGTTTGGATTGGTCACACAGTTCTCTTAATATTCTTTCATTCCTAGAAATCCTTTTATCTCTCTCGGCTTCAACTGCTCTGTACTCCTGTTCTCTGTTTTGTATTCCATTAACAGTCTCTTGCATCTCATCCATTCTGCTGTTAAGCCCATCGATCACTTGTCTGATTTCTGTATTGTCTTTCCTCAGTTCCCTCACTTCCTCCCTCAGCTCTTGCACATTTCTCTGTAGGTCCATCAGCATGGTTATGACTTTTATTCTGAAATCTTTTTCAGGGAAGCTGTGCATTTCCATCCCTTCAGACTCCCTCTCTGGGTTGTCAGGTTGATTTTGGTCTGAACCATATTCCTCTGTCTTTTCATGGCTATATAATTGGTCACTGATAGTTGCCACGTATGTCAGCTGGGCTCTTTAAGACTTTAAAGAGAGAAGAAAAAAAAAAGAGAAAAAAAAAGAAAGAAAGAAAAGAAAAAACAAAAACAAAACAAAAAACAAAACAAAACAAAAAAAACAAAAAAATGCCCACCGGACGTAGATTCTGCGGGAATGCTCTAGGTGGCGGTGTTGCCCCACTATTCCATAGCTTTGACTGTGCCACTCCGCAGGGCCCTTTATCACTCGGGCAGGGGTGGGAACGAATAGGAGGCCGTTGATCTCAGTGAGAAGTGTAAGTATGGCTACGCTTCCTCATTTGCCAGCTAAGGCATCTGAAACTCCCCAGGACTCCCAGCCTGCTGGGCTGAGTGTGCTGGGGCGATCCAGCTCCTCCGCTGGGCTCCTGTCTCTTTAAGACCGCTGAAGAAAGCGCGCACTTTTTTTTTCCTTCCCGGGAGCCGGCTGCAAGCACCCTGGCGCGTTCCCTGCTCAGATCCTGCCCCTCTGTCTCTCCAATCTCCGCTGCACTGCGCAATGTGGGTCAGTGCTCCCTGCGCAGATCACCAGGGCTGGCTACTTCGCGGGTTGTACTTCCACTCCCTCCCGGTTCTGAATCCTCTCCTCCCGCCAGTGCGCTGGGGTGGGGGAGTGCTCGGGTCCTGCTGGGTCGCGGCTCCGTATCTTACCCGCCTCTTGGGGTGCCGAGTCCTCTCGGGTGTAGCTGCACGCTGTGTGCTTTCCTGTGTATTCTCGTCTCTCTTTTAAGAATAGATGTATTTTCTGTGTTTTCGTAGATAAATATAGTGTTGGGAGTAGATTTCTGCTACCCTGCTCACACCGCCATCTTCCCTGAAGTCTGACACTATACTATTTATATCTTAGCATTTTTCATCATAGGCAGGAAAAGTTAATCATGATGCTTGCCCCATGTCCCTGCCTTACCTTTAAAAACATAAATTGAAAATAAATATCCATTAATTCAGATAAAGGTAGAGAAAAAGGTAAATAGAATAGCTATATGAAAATGACCACTGCCAACAAGCCAAAGCTGTAGCTGGCTGGCTGGATAGATACAAACGAAAGTAATGAGGGAGTACACTGCAGTGTCAGATAGTAATGGAGCACATCTAACTGAAAGTAAACTGTGTAAAGAAAACTATTCCCATGTTCATACAGCTCCTTTTGGCAGACATATAAAGCACCTACCTACGCTTTAGACAGATAGCCTCTCTTAAGCAGCTTGTCTTCAATGGTCTGTCTCTGCCCTGTTTTATGCTCCCTCTGTCTGGTGCATACCACACCATATACTTTCACCCTTTCCTCACACCTAAATCCCAGGAGCCCCTGAGTTCTTTACCAGTTTGAGAGAACCTTTGCCATGGCACTTGTCCTGACTTCCACCACCTGAAAATGCTGAGTGCACTAAAACTTTCCCTTTTTCTTATGTTAAACAGGTTTGCAGTGTGAGTGCGTTTTAGAAGAGAATTACCTACTAATTTGGCCAACTTGAGCTGATAATGGCACAACAATTACCTTTTCAGGCCATATTTGCATATTAACAGATCCCTTCCTCTTAATGGGCAGGGCAAAGGCGGCATTCCAAGAGGTTAAAACCCTGCCTTCTGTTCCCTTCTGCTTGTAGTGATTCTATATTGGTTTACTGTATTGTTTTTGCAAGTTCTTAAAGTGTGTGAATGAGTAAAATAAAACTTGTGATATGCATCCAGCAAAATATACCACACATAACATAACACACTTGTTTATTCTTTGACGTATATTTATTTTTAAACACAACTTCAGTCTTAGCAGAAAGATGACTTGAGAAGGTGTGTCCTAGAAGCTCAGAATTATCTGGAGGCTTATTCTACTGAAACACTGCCTTTTCCAAGTTTTTGATGTGGAGTGACCAGTTAAAAACATAAAATTTTTATTCTAATCTGTAATCCTTGCTTTCATTTTCCTTTCATATTCCTTTGGCATGAGAAACACCTGCTTTCCATGCAAGAGAACTTAATAGTATAGCTAACTATAGTTTTGGCAGCTTGGAGAAATACAACTTTCCCAAATGTCTCCATAATTGAATGAATTTCCAATTTAAATCTCTTACTCTTCCCTTTGGGGGAAAAAAAAATTCTGTTCAAACAATTCAGGGAAACTTCACTTATTTAAAGGTCTTTCTCCTTCCTACTCAAGGATGCAACTGTGCTCTAGGGGCTTATAGAGGGTTAAGACATTGGCTCGGTGGGTTGTTGAGGGAAGAAGTTCCTGGCTTCATTCACGGTCATCATCAGTCTAAGATGTACACATTGAAACGGCCTCACTTTCATCCATCTTATCATTATTGCTCCGTGCAGGTAATTACAGCACATTATGAATTCTGACAAGAAAACATCACCATGTTTCATTATTTTTTAGCTACTTCCTTGTCACTCTGGTACCACAGGAGTCATATAACTACACTGGAATTTTTAGACTGTGCCAAACCCACCTGCCTGCATTGCCACCTTTTCCATTCAGTGGTTGCCAGGAACTTCATTGAGAGGATGAGGAATTTGTCCCTCTACCTCTCAGATACCCTAAATCTATCTGTATTTTCTGCTTCCCACCAACTTCTTAGCAGGATGTTAGTGGTGAAGAGACCACAGAGTTTATTCAGAGGGTCACCAACTAGCATTTAATTAGCTGTGCTCTGTTATTACTCTTTGCCTTTCTCCAGACTATGTAATTTCTAGCTTGTTCAGGGTCAGGGAGAGGTTGTCCTGTGTCTGAGAGAGTACATATAGTTCCCAATCAATTGTGTAACCCTGGGCTTTAAGCTTAAAAATACAAAAGTCAAGAATTTAATTATATTCCTCTAAATGTTTCATTCTCTCAGGCAAAGAATAATTGCCACTGATGGAGGGGATCACAGAGTCCACTGAAGAATGGAAAGAAAAATTATCCAATAGGGAATTTTTTAAAAATCTTGCTTCACACATAAAGAATTCCTAAAGCATCCAAGACCACACTTCCCTCCTTTCTGCCCTCTGTGATTTCCTGGATTTATGCCCAATATCAAAGCTACCTTTTAAAAAGCAACTGGAGGGTGTGATTTGCAGCTTTCAACCTGAAAATGTCAGGGAAAAAGACCAACCGTAGGTCTTGCTCTGGGAAGTTCAAAATAGCTTAAAAACCATGTTCCTCCCCTCCAGTACACTTCCTTCACAGGGCTGTGGTAATGTCGAAGACATTAAAAAAAAAAAACAATATTTTCCCAGACACTTTCTTAAATATACAGTTTTTTAGATAATAATCCATATTTACAATGTCATAATGTTTAGAAGAGAGGGAGACTAGTGTTTATATTTAATAAACAACCCAGATTTTTTAGTTTGGAAAAATTATTCTGCCCTAGAAGATGTTACACATTATATATGAGATTTAAAAACTGGCCTTACAAATTTAAAAAAATTTTTAATTAAAACCTGCAGATAGATATCATTTCTTGCCAGATTTGGGCTATGTGAAAAAAAATCACTCAAAGGGTAACTGTAAAGGATCGTGGAAAATATTAGTGATCCCACTCCTATGCCCACACACTAGAGAAAACAGCATAATAGTACAAACCAAGGTCCCTAAACATTTACAATCTAGTCTCCACACAGTCATCCATGGTTTCAGAAAATGTCTCAGTCTTTTTACTTAGAGTATGTAACAATGGAAAATGGAGTGACTTGGTAACAAAAACCTAAAAATGTAACAATGGTGAGCTAGTTAAATAACATCATTGAAGGAATTCCAAGTGGCTATAAACTTAATCTATTGAAAAAAATTGTTGAAATTTTACTAAATCAGGCAGTATGCCAATGTGTTAAAAAACTGTACTCCCACATCTATTTACATGGAGAATTGTTCACAATATATTTTTGAAGATAAAGTTTAGTGACAAATGTTAAGCATAGTATGATTTATGTCAAAAATGTACGTAGAGAGATAAGCTTAGATGGCTACAGAAACCAAAGCCTTTACGTCATCATTATGTTTTAGATTCCTAGATAAAATGTTCAGTTTTGTTTTTTCTTGTTTTATGTGTTGTTAATTTTCTTTTCAGCCAGGCTCACCACTCTACCTTGTCCTTCCCAGTAGACATGTCATGTGGCAACGTCTTATATCACCTGCTTACCTGTTCCACTTGATTTTGATGAATGGTACTGTCTTGAGAAATAGCATTTGGACTGTTGAAGAGTATGATAATCAGGTAAGGTTTTGCTGTAGGTAGGATTTAAAAATGAAGCCCAAGAACCTGAGTCCAAGAAGGTTTTGAATGAAATTTATTTGGTTGAATTTTTTCTCTCCTTTTCTCTTTTGACTTCCTTTTTGGTTATCTTACTTTTGATACCTCCTTTCCTGTTATTTATTTATTTAATTTTCTCTATATTTCTTCAATTCATGCTTCATCTCTCTGCCTATCATATTTATTTTTGCTTTCATTTCCTAACCTGCAAGATTCCTTTTCCATTATTGCATCAAATGACCAAAATTAAGTTCATTTTATATCACCTTGACTTCTGAAGTGTGTGGGGAATGCTGAATCATCAATTGTTTTTGTATATAATGACTACTGTTTAGAAATACAGAGTCATGTAAATAACATGAAGTTCAAGGTGGCCAGATGTCAGATATTTCAGCAGATTATTTAGGTTTTTCTTATGGTAAAATACAAAAAAACACAAAAACAACCAAAAAAATCCTGAGACTTTTTTACTACTCTTGATTTCAGTAGCAAATTGGCTAGCATAATTAAGTAAAATGGCTATGATATAAATCAAAGTAGATAGGGAGAATTGTTCTCTTAACACGTAAAGGCAAGAGATTGGTATATATGAAAAAAAGATTCAACTACAATTTTTGAAAGAAATATGAATTTCTCACCTATATCAAAACAGGGTTTTTTATAAATAAATTCGTCTCCAGAGAGTAAAATTGGTTCTTGACTTTAGATGTTTTTGGAGACATCATACCTACAGCAGAAGGCCACACCCACTCACTCTGGCTGTTCCATGGACAGGCACAGAGACCACCTGTGTCAGGGCAGCAGAGAGGGAGCTAGAGCCCATCTTCCCCATGTGAAGAACCACAGACATGACAGCACAAGGAAAACAACCTTGCTTCTTGCTCCCACCAGCCTGGAAACACATCTTTCAGAACTTTTTCTAATACTTTGTTGCTTTAATGAAAACTGAGCTTTAAATCACTAGGTTTGTTCCCTAAGCTCAAAAGATGTTCTAAGCCAAGTCCACTACTTATTTTGTCCTCTAGCAGACTAGTATGTTCCAAGTACCAACACCCTCAACCCACTGCCTTATACATCAAAATTGCAAATCATCAGGGAGAGATGCTGGAGACTAAGTGGATTGTTTTAGTAGGGAGGGCAGTTGACCTTGTGGAAGAACATGTGTTGGGGACTCTGGAAAGTCAAGGTTAGTTGAAGGGCACTAGTGAGTATGAGGTGAAAAGTAGGGTGAAGAAACAAGAAAAAGCAGGGAAGTTTTAGTGAGACTTTCAAAAAGTCTACGGAGTATGAGTGACCCTAGGAAAAGTAAACCTTGGCAACAATGTCCTGTTTCTTATGTCATATGAGAGGGAACAAGACATCTAGATTAGAATGCCACTTCAGGATTGGTCACCCCATCCCCAAATACAATGTCCTGTATTAAATCTCTTCCGTTTGAAGGACCAGTTGTAGTTTTTGTTTTTCTAACAGGTACATAAGCTTATTGTGGAGACAGATGTTAAACAAATAGACACTAAAATAAATACAATTTTAAGATGAAAAATAACAATCTATATAAGCTCATAACAAGTGGATGGATCTATTTTAGATTGTCAGCAGGCCTAGACACAGTCTAATGAAAAAAATATATCTCATTTATCTCCACTCTTGTCCTTAGAGTTGTTTACTTGGTAGGCTTCAATTCCCACTCCTCAGTCAATCACTCCCAAATCTGCATTACTTGTTCTGACCTCTCTTGTGCTCTAACTCCATCCTCTCCCATCCTTCCTGGATATCTTCACCTGCTTTTATCTCAAAGTCAACATGTTCAAAAATATTATCACCTTTCCCTACAAATCTTCTCTTCATTGCTTATCCCTTTTCCGTATACGTATACCACCAATCTCTCTACACTGTCACAGCAGCCAAAAACTCCAATTCATTTCTGTTAGACTAATTTGGATGCATACTATTGCTTGACATCACAATAAATCTCCTGGCTTCCAATTATCCCAACTCAATCCATCCTAAATACACTGCCGAGTAAATCTTTAAACACAAGACTGCCTGTGTCACTTCCCTTTTCAAAAATTTTCAGTACCTTTCATATATCGATTAAAACTCTGACTTCAAGGCCACCTATAAATTACCCATAACCATTTCTTAAATTTAATCCCAAAACTCTTCTGTGATCTAACCACATTGGACTATGTGTAGCTTGTCAGATGTGCTCTAAGGCTTTCTGCCTGCCTGATTTTTGCTCAGTCTGTTCTCTCCAAGGAACATATCTTATTTTTTACCCTTTATGTCTTAAGTGTACCTATTTTCTATTATTATTCCTTTTATGTCTTAAGTGTACCTATTTTCTATTACTATCTTATACTTCATATCTTCTATAAATGAACGCCTAGTGCCTCTGGAATGACATAATTGCTTTGTTAAATTTTCATTGTGTTTTTTTTTTTTCCTCTGTACAGTTCACATGACACTTTCCCTGTGTTGTTTAGGTGATCTTAATATCTTTCCACTCCTCCTTGATGTTTGGAAATCACGTACTCAGTTTTGAATTCCTTAGTGCAGATATGGGTGCTCGGCACTGCATCAAGATCCCTCAGGCGGCACAGTTACAAAAGACAGCCTCCAGGAAGTGACAACAATGTGGAAGAGAAATTTACCTCTAGCTTGAGAAGCCTTTCATCCCAAGTGTTAATTAGACATCGTACTGTGTGGTGGGGAAACATGTGAACTGATTTTGTCTCAGAGCAGGCGTAATGATTGAATACTTTATACTTTAGAATTGCATCATTGCACATGCTGGAACTAAGCCCGGGAATCAGTTAAGCAGATCTTTATTTTAACCTTGCTACACTCAGAGAGATCATTTGACAAGCTGAAAATGTCCCTAGGTCAATCTGCTACAGCTTGGTGATAGTTGGGGAAATCTACTAAACACAGACTGGAATCCACAGCAGAATTCTCTTCACAGAGATCTCTTGCTCTTCTTTTTTTACATTGAGCTCTATCTGCATAATAAAATCTATCATTTCACTTCTCCTCAAGAAATGGCTTGAAAATTTACAAGAATACAATTCAAACCTCTTCATAAACCATCAAATGCTTAAATATGAAATTTTCAGATCAATTCCTTTTCTTCATAATAGATACATAGTAATCTGTACTATGATCAGTGCAAAAAAAGATTGGGGAACTGCTTGGTAATGCTGCTCATCTGTGAGTCAGCTAGATTTACCAGAGGACTCTTATACTAGAGCATTCAGTCAGACAGGGAAAAGGGTGAATTTGAGTTTCTCAGTTTTTCTACCAGTGGGAAGTGGGAAATAGTGGGAATCAATCCTCTTGGTTCCTTTGACGTTTGATTCCAACAGACTCAATTTCCTGCGACAAAGAAGGTGGTGTGTGATGTGTAATAATCTTTAAACACCACCACAGCTTGGCTTTGATACAATATTCTCTGAAAACAAAAGTGTACACATCATCTCAGGTTTCAATAGCAGCATATAAAAATTCTGTTGGCAAGAACTACAAAAAAGATTGTATGTTCAATTTAGTCAAAGGCTTTTCAATTCATTTCCCTTACTTACCGATTGTTTTCTTTTGGTTTGGCTTTTGTATAATTCTGAGGAGAAAAAGGAATCAAAAAGAAAAAAATGATATTCCTATTAACATTTACATAGAAATTATATAATGATTGGATGATGATCCTCTAAGTTAGCAGTATGAGATAATTAAAAGATGAAATTAAAAGGTAGGAAAAAATTTTTAATGAAACAGGAGAGGTAACTATCTCTAATCAATTTAATCCATACAATATGCCCTCTGAATAAATATATTAAATGACAAGAATCTGTGAAATTAAGGTAACATTTTTAACTCAAACTGTTTTCCTTTTAGCAAAGGTAAATTTAATCACACATTTATAAAAACAGAGAACTTGGTTTCCGAGTGGACTTGGGAGTAGTTCCAAAATGCAGTTTCTCAGACTCTTATTTAGACAAAACATGAGCTACAAGCCTCAAAGGCAGAAAAGAGAAGAAAAACAGACATAATCTTGAATGGGATTAGAATGAACTTTACTAGGTCGTAGTAATATTTTTGTTATCTTTAAGGAGAAGTGGTGACTTATCCCTATCTTAAATATTTTCAGCCATGAGTTCACATGATCTCACACAATTTAGTACACAGTGTAGCAGTGTATTCATGTATGTTTACAAATCTATACAAATTGTCGTTCCAACTCAAATACAAATCTATTAAGGGCAAATATCATCTTATTATTTATCCTAATAGACTATAGCAGAGTACTTAAAAAAATAGTAGTTACTTAAAAAATAGCAGCTGTGGATGACAACAGATATTTTTTAATTACCCATGGCAGTCTACCTGATTCCTGCCAGGACAGTTGCTGATCTCTTTATTTTTTAAGCTATATGTATATTGTTATAATACATTTCATCTAGTTCTATATTCAGTAAAAATTAATTTAACCAATTAGGTCAATTACTGCTTTATCCTTTTTTAGGATGCAACTGTTCTAAAATGTATTCTTCTTCAATTACACAAAATGCTAAAAATGATGATTGAGAATACAAGTTTATAATTTTGAGGGTGAAAATAAAGATTTTGTAAATCTCTATGTCCATCCACAATATACTTTGGGATGAAAACAACAGAAAAATAGTCCTAAATACTGAAAACCTAAGAAGTTTACCTCACAGGGATTTGTATTTTAAGGTGGAAATGTGAGAATGATATTATATTTAAGGACAATGTAATGAAATAAAAAAAGTACTTTTGTGAATATAATCAGGATACAAATATAAAGAGACAAATAATTTTAGGAACATGAATTAAATAGAGACTCAGAGAATATTTTGATATTAATACTATATAAGTAGTAAAAATAATTGAAAAACAATTAAACAGCAAATTACTTGGAAAACTGTAACTACCAAATTCAAACAGAAAGAAAGTGAACTAATAACTTAAGACCTACCACTGAAACACCCTTTGTCCTCTTAGTTTAACTGATGACTTCTAGTTTCATGAGTAACATATATTTTCATTGCATATAAATTATTTCAGAATGTACAAAAGGATAACAAAAACTTTGTTTCTAAGAGATTGATGATCTAGAATGCCCTGAATAATCCACTTAATAAAAGATTATGTATTGAAATTCACAAGTACACAATAAATAAATAAATCTCAGTATATATAATATATAAATACATATATATCATATATATTTGTATTTATAGTATATAATTATATTTTAATATTTATATATAAAATATATAAACACACATATTATTTATAAGTAAATTTATATATAAATAAATAATTGTATTACTTATATATTAATATACTATTTATAAGTAAATAAATAATATACACATAAATAACATATAAAATATATAAATAAATATATGCATATGTATACATTTAAAACTGTGCTAGCAAGGAAGAACAGAATCTTTAGAGGTCAAAACAAAATAAAAGTAGGAAACATGGGCTGTAAGGGAAGGTATCTATAGACCCATAGTTTGTTCTTTGTTGGCTTCCCAGAATATGTATGAGGCATATGGGTTGAATTTATGGCCTATGTAAGGTAAAAAGTTGAGTAAGAGATTTATGTATAAAGCTGGGTTGCCAAAGAGTCATACCACCTGTGTGAGGCAGAATGAGAAATAAAACGTCAGCTTTATGGAGGCAACAACAAAGATATTCAGCTGCTTGAACTCTGGTACTGAATGAAGATTAAAAATTTCTATCCTAAGATTTTGTAACCATAAACCAGACTTCAAGTAGGTTTGCAGATTAAATTCAAGTCACTTGTCTTGACCAAAAATCTTTGTAAGACGGAAGACTTCAGTTTCGATGTTTCTCTATTGACAGCTTTCAAGACTCACAACTCCTCTCCTCTTTTTGTCCCATGTTTGGGCAAACTAATCAAACCTAGCAACTAACAAACAAACAAAAAGCCCTGCATGCTCCTTCCCAGAGTGCCAGAGTGAAATTCAAACTATGCAAACCCCAGTGCTCATGTGGGCACTCTTACCCAGACCCCATCTCCCAGCTTTTCAGTCTCACTTTACTCTCGCCATCTCGACCAACTTGCCCCTGCCCTGCTCTCCCTTCATGGTGTGAGTAATAAACCTTTGCTGTGCTCTTGGTGCATGTAGATATCATCAGTCTTGATATCTGAATTATTCCATTTGGAGGAGTTCTTCCCACCCTTTGCAGGGTGACTATAAAACATTTACACCTAAAACTACAATGGCACACATTTTTTTTTTTTGATTACTGTAATAGATGATGTTAGTGGTGCACCAGATCCCATTTGTAGGGTTGGTGCACACAGAGGCTGTAACTTGGACTATTAGTAGCTCATAGTTGTTTCCTTCTCCAAAGTCAGCCATTGTTAATGGGAGCTCTCTTGTTGGGAGATAATTCTCCATCAGGAAACACTCTCAGCCAGTGATTGCCTGAACCTGGAAGTAAGCAAAATAAAGAACTGTGAGGATTCTGAGATTTTACTTTACTTATAAACTAACAAGTTAGCTTTCCACAGTTTCATGAATGTTGGCAAGATATAAAATTTCATGATCAGAGACAAAGGACCTTATCACTCAAAGTAATAGCAACAGCCAGAGTATCACAGCTGGTTCTCTGGGCCCCAATTTCTTGTGAAAATTGAAAACATGGAAACAACATGAATAGGGCCAGCAACACTTGTGTATGAAGTAGGATGTGTTAGAAGAATCTTGAGCTTAGAAAACAGAATCTCTTATAATGGTCTAAAGGCTTTCTTTATATTTTTCCCAGAGGAAGACATTATCTCTATTATATAAGACAGTAAATAAACCTATCTTTCACTCCAGAGGTAGACCTATCTCTAGCCTCCAAGGCTGTTCCCTATAGAAACAATTTCTAACAGAGAGTCCAGAATGAAGACAGTCAGTGCCTCAGCTCATAAGACAGACAGAAAACACAGAGATCTATGGAGAATTTTTTCCCAACAGATGGATTTATTTTACTAATCTATCATTGTAGATTTAAAATTTTTTCATAATAAAAAAGTAAATTACAATTAGTGTAAATGGAGTAAGCTCTCCAATTCAAAAAGCAAGATTACCAGCATGATTAAAATAAATTCTGTGTACAACTCACAAGAATCATACTTACATCACAAAGACACTGAAAATTAATAAAGGAAAACTTGGCATCAGGAGGCCTACAGGGTGAGCTCTCATGCCCACCAGTCCTCATAATTCTCAGACCCACCAGAAAAGACTGAAGCCATACCTTTTCAGCTTAGGACCCAGCAGGAAGAAAAAAGTTTCTGCAACCCACCTCACAACAACCCAACCAATGAAAGACTGCTACTACTCACCCAGTGAGAATCCAGGATGCATAGAACTCCCAGTTTCCTCCAGTGAGCTTTTTGCTTAGAACAGCTTACTTAGTTTTTCCCCTTCTTCTATAAAAGAGTGGTCTTCTCCTTTGTTCTCCAGACATGCCTATGGTTTTGCATGGATTGCTTGTCATGGATTGAAATTAAGTGCTATTCCCAAATAAACCCATTTTTGCTGGTAAATTAACTTTTATTTTTAAGGCTAACAGCATACAAAAAGTTGTTTGAAATAGTATTATAGAAAAATGTAAGCCAGGCAAATATTTACAAATAGAAAGATGATACTGCTAAATCAGATACAATAGATGAACTGGAAAAAGCCTTACTAGAAATAAGGGAAAAGGTTTGGTTCAGAATAAAGTAATAATGTTTCTAAATTTGTATGATTCCAGAAGCAGACTTAAAATACATAAAGCAAATATTGACAGAATTAAAGCAGAAATTAATAAATTCATTATCATAGTAGAAGACTTTAAACACATTTAACTTAGTGATCGTGAGATATGACAAGCAAAAAAATCTATAAGCATCTGTAAATTTCAATAAGATAATTACCAAGTTTAATTTAGTGGACATTTTCATAATTACATGTTGAATGAATGAATAGTATGGAGCAGTTACCCAACTGTCAGATACTTACCTGCAAAGCCAGCTTCAACAAATTCCAAAGGATTTCTGTCAGACAAATCACATTCTCTGACTACAATGTGACTTTCAGAAATCAAGAGCAAAAAGATAACTAGAAAAAGCTAAAAAGTTTATAGATCTTGAACACACCTTTATTAATTCATGCAACCAAAGAGAAAAACTCAAAATGGATATTAAACTTAGAAATGGGTGACAATGAAAATATTGCATATCAAATTTCTGGTGATATAACTAAAGTAATTATTGAAGCAGAATTTATTAACTTACATTGATAACTGTAGAAAATAAAACAGACTAAATATTATTGGTACTTGTTGCTCAAGCCTAAGATGAAGGAATATCCTATTTTCTCGGCTTCCCTCAGCTTTCACATCTAGTCCATCAGAAACCCCTAAAACTCATCCTAAATTCGTTAAATTTTTTGTCCTCTCGGACCTGACATAGGCAGTGTAGTTCAGGAAAAGAGCCAGGCCTAGGCAAGTCAGGAAACCACAGGTATTAGTATCTGGAGGCCAGTTTGTGTGGCCAGCCAGCCCAAAAGATTAAGTGAAACCAAACTAGCTAGGCAAATAACTGATGGTAAAGAGAATGTTGTTTCTAATCACTTCAAACCAACTAGATTCAGAATGTGGAACAAAAATAACCTACAGTTACTCTAAAGCTCATTATGTGCTCATTATCATATTCATACTAAACCACATCCCTTGGCACTATGACATAGCAGGACAAAAGAGGACATAGCCCCCTTTCCCTAAACACCCTCCCTATTCTGAGAAAACCCCACCTATCCCAACAAATATTCCATACATAGCTTAAACTCCAGCTATAAGACTACCCAACCCAAACCTCACTAGGGTGCTCATCTCTCCAGCATGCCCAGGCCCTCTCCGTGAGGGTGTACTTTCACTTTACCAAACTACTCTTAGATTGTACCTGCTCAACTCACTCATGAATTCTTGCTTGATCAAAGTCAAGAATTTTCCCCCAGGCTGAGGTTCATCTGCCTGCATTGACTGGATTTCCTGACAACAGAACCACTGTGGTCCAAGTCATTCTTTTCTCTGGCCTGTCGTATTTCAAGAGCAATAGTCTTTCTGTTGCCTTCTTGTCTCCCTATAATCTATTCTCCCCAGAGCAGTTACCATGATCTTTAAAAGGTCAGATCACATTGCTCCCATGTTAAAACTGCCAGGAATGCCCAACTTTTTGACTGTTAGAGGAGTGGATTTTGAAATTATTTTCATCTCTAATAGTTTTCTATGTTCTGGGTTCTCTCCTCATAATCTCACAATACTGTAATTCAGGTCTTGGCCAGGCTGTGTTCTCATCTAGAGCTTAAGGTCCATTTCCAAGATTATTGATGTGGTTGGCATAAGTCAGTTTCTTGCAGTTATAGGACCACATTTTCTTGCAGGTTGTGGGATAGAGTCCTCACAACCCCTAAAGCCTGCCATTAGATCTTTACCAGGCCGCTCTCTTACAACATGGGAGTTCTTTCCTCAAGGGCAGTAGGACACTCTCTCTCCCCATGGTGAACATGAATTTTTATATGCCATAATATAATAAAATGGTGACTATGCCATCCCTTTCACCATATAATGTAACTGTAAATCCTGGGAGAGAATGTGTTCCCAGCCTGGGGCAAATAAATCAGGGAAACCTGTGAAGCTGAAATGAATCAAAGGGAAAAATAAAGTGGGAGAAACCAATTTATTCCTTACAAGAATCCTGGCTCCATTCATCTACTCCTGTTTGCCAGTGTCTATCCCCATCCTGTCTGGACTAAGGGGAGAACAGCATCTCCCCACCCATTGTAAACACCTATTGATATGGAGCTGGACTAAGGCTAGGTGGGAGATTCTGGAAATATTGAAATTTTAATCACAGCTCACCCCTCCAGAAATCTTGCCTCACAATATAATCACTCCCCACCTTCCAAAATTGGACCCTGTGTGAGAAAAATGGAGCACTATAACCAGACTAATAACATACAATAACAACAGCAATAAAATCATGATAATCCTTAAATTGGAGGATTCAGGTAGGTTCAAAACCTATGCAGAGCTTGCTCATTCCACAGGCAGTCAGTAGTTGAACAGGTTGGGAGTTCAGTGCACTTATCACGTGGCAGCGGCAGCCAGGGACAGGGTCCAGGCCACAGGGATTATAGAAGAAAATAATCCTAAGAGCAATAAGATACATGTCTTAATGGCATCAGCACAGGCAAATCTTGTCCATAAGGTAGGATGCATGCAAGAGAGTGGGTGGTCCTATGAAAGGACAGTGGCAGGAGTGTGATCTCAATGCGGTCTAGTATACCAGACTTTCATCCCCCTATAGAGCTATGGGAGGTACATGCACTGGCCATAAAGATAAAACAAAACTTCCCCATAAGATGCTTTTATCTCCCGTATGTTTTGAGTACACTACTGTGATCTTTGGGGGCTATTCAGCTGTTATTCCGGGAACACACAGGAGACCAGCTTCCAGACCTTTTCCCCAAAGTGACAGAGGGCCAGACATCACTGGTCTATGTGTAGGAATGTCCAGGGCCATGTCCATAGAGTCTCCAAGGTTTAACACAGTTGGGGCTGGCAGCAGGATGTTGCTCTGCTGGCCATATCCTGGCTTCAGTAACTCCTCTTTGGTTTGTACATACAGATGTATAGGAGAGGCAGCAATGTGTGTTAGAATGTCCACCAGTTTCAAGGCTCCTTTTCTGGACTTCTCATTCAAACACCATAGCACTGTCCATAAGTGAACTGACCAGCCCCATAGATAATTTGTGTCTGATTTCAGACCAGATTTCAACAAACCATTGTACCTCTTTGTCATGCCTGACCCGGTAGGGTTATATGGTACATGAAATTTCCACTTTATCTCTAATTGCTACACCCATTTCTGTAATGCATGTCCAGTAAAATGGGTACCTTGATTGCTCTCAATCACCTGATAAGGACTCTCAACTACCAATGGCTCAAAAGCAAGTTCTTCCTATTTTCCACTGGTACATGTCATTGGCCCCAGTAAACATAATAAACATTGGAGTTCTTTCACTTAAGGGGCTAGTGAAAAAGGGTGCTATGCTGTTGTAAACATGCACCCATTTGGCCAGTGTAGGCATCTGTGCCACACCACTCCATGGCCTTTGGGTCCAGTCTCACACCCACCCCATGATGGGATAGGTGGTTATTAACTCGGTCAGAGCTGTTCCAGTGATAAGCTCTGTAACCTGCAAGGCATGTTACACAGCAGCCAGTTACTTCTCCATCAAGGTGTACCAGACCTCTTCTCTCCATAGTTGTGACTAGACTCCAATAGTTTAGCACGTCCATTCAGGCCACTGCCAAAGGCCCCATCCATAACCATCTTTGGTCATGAACATCTACCTCACAGGGCCTTGGTGAGTCCATTTCAGAGCCTGACATAACAATGTTTTCCACCCCATATCCCCCATATCCCAAAGACACGAAAGCCATGTTGGCAGAGGTTCCAATGGCTTCTG
Source organism: Smutsia gigantea (assembly GCA_032199065.1). NCBI lineage: Eukaryota > Metazoa > Chordata > Mammalia > Pholidota > Manidae > Smutsia > Smutsia gigantea. The sequence goes on from JAVSCE010011316.1 coordinate 227,810, forward strand.
CTGAAACTGAATGTTCATATCCACCAGCTCATCCTGGGTATAGGTGTGGAGCATGGACTGCTCCACAACCTGAGGAGGGACTGCCGATCACCCTGAGGAGCCTGTGGTTGTTGTGTTCCTATTTTCTTAATTACAAGGCAGGGGGCCTTTAATACTTGAGGGACTGGTGCCTTGGGCAGTGGCCTCAGCAACTGTTTGGCCCTCAGCCCCACCCCCTCATCCTTCCCCTGACATCTATTCTACCATCTCAGAGCTGAAGGCACCCTTCCTTCCTCCCTTCCCCCACGGCCTCCTGCAATGCAGATTTTCCAGCTGCCTCCTCCCTCACTGCTAATGTATCTTCCAGGAGCTTGACCTGTCTTCTCAATAACTCTCTCTCTTTCTTAAGGGCTCCTCCAAGCAGTACTGAAGTGTGTATCTCCCCTCAATAACCCTTTTCAAAATCTTGAGAAACACACATCACACAATCCTGGCTGCCACCCTGCCAGTCAGGGCCTCTAAGCAGTCTTCTATCTCATGGAGGGCTAATTCCATAGCTTCCAGTGTCTTCACCCTTCCTTAAGGACCCATCCATCCAGTAGGTGCTTTACCTTAGATCAATTGTCCACTAGGGGTTCCCCAAGTGGAAATCCCATGGATGGGGCATTACCAGGTGAAGCCACACCCTCCACTGCTGCCAGAGGGAAGGATGAGTCATCACCCCCACCTCAACTGCCACTGCGCCTCCCCACCACCCATAGGGGAGTTTCCCAGTACCTCCCCACCATCTCTAGGAGCAGCCCACCTAAGTGTCACACCTATGAAGACAGATATTGAGTTCAGAGGTCCTGCCAACTATCACCAGGTATAACTTGGGGGGGAAATATGTTGCCACCCTGGGGCAGATAACCCTTGAATTCAGAATCAAAGGGAGAAATAAAGTGGGAGAAACCCATTTATTGCTTACAAGCAGTTGTCTACTTCTGCTCTCCCGTATCTCTCGTGATCTGGATGCAAAAGGACCCCACCAAACCTCTCCAGTCCAGATATGTCCTTATTAACCCTAGTAATCACATATTGATATGGAGATGGACTACTTCTCTCCTCCCCTTGGAAACACCTATTGATATGGAGGTGGACTAAAGTCAGGCAAGAGATTCTGGAAATACTGCACTTTTACCCACACATATGGATTTCAGTGGATGATGATCCTAGAGGCTCTAACAAAGCCTGACTCACTCCATTTTAAAACAAACTAAAAAATGAAACCTCTTCCTACAGGTTCGCCTCTAACAAGACCTGACTGAGTTTCAGGAATTGCACCCATAGCACCTCCTACCACCCATTCCCTTCAGAGCCCACAGATAAGTACATTCCATCCTTGAGTCAGTTTCAGAGCACACAGCCTCCTTGGTGCCAGCAAGTCTGCCCAAGAGCCACTGATTAACTGTTGTTTTTGCACGTAGCCCCCTCCTGTCTCCTTGAAGCTCCCTTATAAAATGCTCTCACTCTGAACAGAATCTTGGAGATGGTTTGGAACACTAGTCCAACATCTTCTGAGGTTGCTGGCTTCCTGAATAAAGGAACCTTTCCTTTCACCAACACTTTACTCCTGAGTTTTGTCCTTTAGAGCAAAGAGCAGCTGAACTTGGGTTCTGAACTCACAAACAATGACAGCCTGTACAAAAATGGATATACCACTGCTTTTTATAGCTTTTAATATCACAAATGATAGAATAAATTGTCAACTTTTATTCTTAAATTCCTCCTCCAAGCATCAATCAAATGACAATTTGCTATTATAATTGAAATTGGAGCATAAGAAATGAAAAATTAACATGGCTTCATCTTTGAACAGTGTAGGATAGCTGTTGTGAAAATTAATTAAGGGAAACCTCACTGATGTGGCATCAGGAGGCCTGTAGGAGAAACTCTCATGTCCACCACTTCTTGTAAATATCAGCTCTCACTGGAAGGGATGGATGCCATATTTTTAGCACCTTACCACCCAGTTGGAACAAGGTGGTTTACACCTTCCATCTCCCCACTACAGTCCAGCCAATGAGAGACTGTCACAATTCAGCCAATGAGAAGCCACAATACATGGGGCTCACAGTTCACTCCAGTGGGCTTTTTGCTTAGAAACAGCCCACCCATTTCTGCCCTTTCATCTGTAAAAGTGTTCCTCTCCTTTGTTCTCTGGACTTGGCAATGGTTCTGCTGTAGTTTTCATGTCCCAGATTGTAGTTCTTTGCTACTCCTCCCCAATAAACCTGTTTCTGCTGGTAAGATAACTGACTTTTAATTTTAGGCTGAACAGCATGAACCACAGAAATATGGCAGAGATAAGACTATTTAAAAAATACTGACATGCATGCATTGTCTTCACATGCTTGGGATTGCACTCTAATGAAAAGCTAAAAAGTTAATAATTTTTACAGCCTTCCCTTTGAGCAACCTGGGGTGGCTGGAGAAGCAAGGTTTCATGTCAGCTGAGACTATTTGTGTTATATCTGTGAATGACATTGAACTTTGGTGCATGTCCTTCTCACATGTTCACTATTATTAAGTAACTTAATAGCCCAATGTTCAAAGTATTTTTCTCACTATATATTGAAAGCAAGAATTAAAAATTTTTAAAAATCCAAATGCTAGGCAAAAAGACAAATACATAAATGGTTATAATAGACAGAAAAACAGTAAATATTTATTTGTTAATTATACCTCAGTAAGACTGGAAAAAATAAATTATATGGTGGAAAAATTATATATTTTAAATAAATATATATTTTTAAGTATATGCGTTTTTGTTCTATTATCCATATTTTTAAAAATCTGGAAAAAAGCCTATTAAAGGATGTTTTAAAAAGTAACTCTCATACACATGACATAGAGTTTATCAAATGCTATTAATGAGGAAACTGGTAAGATGTTAACATTCAAAGGAGAATTGAAAGAAAACACACATTTATAGGTAAAGTATATACAAATCAATATGCAAATGGATGCAAAACTGGTTTCTTCTACATTGGGAGAGGGAAGTAAATTGAATCTCTACAGGACAGACTTAGCATATCTATAAAGAAGATTTTGCATTGTTATCAATTATGTACAATTTAGAGTTCTAAAATAGTTCAAAGGCAATATAATGTTGGAATTGAATATGATGGGTATTCTCTAACAATGCATAATTATTTATCCACTGAAGCACATATTTCCCCCTACAAAACAAGTGGAAAAATAATTTTATTACACAAACCAGTTAAATCTTCTCCACTAAATTCTAATAGGCTATCTATAATAATAATTAGAAATGTTCCCTTATGTTTCATAACTTTTTATCTTAAATATCTCACGCACATTCATGCACACATGTATATTCTTTTCAAGATGTAGCATACAGAACATGTAACATGTACAACATTCTTTTTACAGCTACATGCTCTTAGTTGAACAAAGTAAGCTGTCCAGAGATTTCCAACAGAGAACCTATGATTGTAAGTTCCTGGATCTGGAATTCACCTTCCCCATAAAATGACACCATTTTCTTCTACTCCTGAATATTCTAAATTTAGGACTGGTGTGGAAGTAGGTGATAGTAGAGGCTTCTTAGATTGGTGATCACAGATCTGATCTGAAAGTCCTGTACACTGTCCTTTGTAAGTTTCATGCCTGCAAAAAAAAAAGGTCAAATGTATTAAAGAAAAGAAAGTAGGAAATGAAATGAATATGACCATGTCAAGAATATCTCACCTGTCTCAAATGACATCTTCCCTCCTAACTGGGAACATTGACCATTATCCAGAGCTTCTTTCTGCTTACTTGCTAGATCTATAATCTAAATATAACCCAAGCCTAGCCATTTTTCCAGAATCTGCAGGAGTTGCCTTCTGCCACATCTAACTTCGAAATGATAATCCTTTGACAGCCCTTCTGTTAGTTGTTTAGTCTTTACATTCTGATGCCCCCAAATTTGCAGTCATCCAGATGGAACCAAAATCTGGAAGTGATTTATCACCTTGAAGAAACAAGACACATTCTTACATAGACGTTTTTTTCTCCTCACCCCTAATTTCCACCGCTAGAGACAAAAGAATATATAAATTTGAGAAACAACAAGTAAGTCAGCATCTCAAATAGGAAAAGTTTGGACTAAAGACAGAAGTTCAGAAAAGAAACCACCTGCTTAGTTTCATTAGCATTTCAATAGATTTGTGGCCTTCTGAAGAGGGTGGAGTAAAATTCCAGCAAGTGTCGAAAATGAACACTTTGGAACTCTTGACAAGCTAGGGAAGAAGGTGATTATTTTATTTAATTAGTTTCCAGGTTCACTCATTTAAAAGAACTAACAATTCCATTGCTCTTGGCAGAATATAACCGTGACTGCAGCTTTTCTATTCAGTGCTCTGGAAATATCAGTGACTGTATTCAACTGAGAGTGAGATATTGGCAGTATTTCCACATATAAGCTTATGCATATTATTTTTCTCTTGTGTCCTTTGATAGTCCAATTTTGATGAACTTCAAAAAAATCCTATATAATACAGTCCTTCAGATAATAGTCTCATAAGAGTATAGACACAAGTGAATACATAAATTCAACAACCCAGATTCTGTTGAGTGGCAATAATCACTCCAGTGAATATGTAATGTGGTTAATTTCACAGAGCAGGATTTAACCATGTACACACTCTAAAGCTACACAATTCTAAGGAGATGTCTGAGCATGAAAATAACAAATTATATTCTTTTTGTATCATATATAGTTCCTTTTCTCCAAATAGCTCCGCTGTTGATCCATGAATATTAAATAAAGACTAGTAATTGTTTATGTTCAAGAGTTTGAGAACTGAGCTTCATTGACACTGTGTCATAAGCCCATGAGTGCTATGACTTGCATCTATATAGGATATTTTCTAATAGATTTCGAATTGATGGTGTCTTTTTAGAAATTTCAAATGTTTTAGATTTTTGTTTGTTTTGCTGAAAAGCAGGGTAAGTATTGTCACTTCACCAGAACTGCACATTTGTTCTCTTGAGAGTTGTGGGAATAATTTAAAAAGACAATGATGGAGTCATGGAATCATTTAGAGGCAGCAAATATATTATATATTCTCACTCTTGTTTCTCAATTTTTAGCCATTTGGTCAAGGAACAAGAATAATAGAAGACAAAAGAAAAATCTGTAATGATATAGTATTGATATAATATAGCCTTATACTGAAAGGGTTATCTCATTTTTAAGTATCCTGTTTAGAGTCTGTACATGATATTGTAGAAAGTAAGTAAAAATGTTTATGTCTATGTACAAAAACTGACAGATCAAAGATAAAAATTAATCGATGAGAGAATAAGAGTTATGAATGTTTTAAGCATTTTAATTTGTTTTACAATGAAAATAATATCATTTCAGATCTGAGGAATCCCCTCCCATTCTCCTTAGGACATGATGTCAGCTATGATAAAATTTTAAATTCAGCAATTATTGGTACATATCTACTGTGCATCTGTTATTTTGCTTGGTCTTGTAGAGACACAAAATAATAGTGAAGATGTCAAGAACAAGTCTCCCAAAATGGGCCACCTTGTCGTGTAGACTATTTTCATCAGAGAAATTTTGTCTTTCCTTTAACTACCTAGAAGAATCTAAACTGGGATTTTCTTTCCCCAGAATACAATTATTACCAGAGATAAGTTTTATCTGAATGACACATCTATAAGGCAGGGCAAACCCCTAATTCCCTAACATTGGCTCTCATTGCCCTGTGACTTGCCCTCCTCCCCTTGGAAGCCCCAGGCCCCTACTCCTTAGCTCAGGGTGGCACATAGGCCTTATTTTAACTTATTCTGTCTTAGAATTTCTCATGTTTGTGGGGTTTCTATACATACAAAGTTAAACTTGATTTTTTTCCTGTTAATCTGTCTCCTGTCAGTTTGATTCTTAGGCCAGCCAGAAGAACCTTTGAAGGGTTAAGGAAAACTGTTCCTCCCCACCTGTAGCATAAAATGCCTGCCATAAAAGTTATTCCAATTCAGCTCAGAGAATAAAGCACTCACATTGAGTTATAACTAAGAGTGCTACAAGAGTGATTCATTTTCCAGTTTTTCCCAGTCAATGCTCAGTGATGGGAAGTGGCTCATGAACACACAGCTACAAGTGCATTTGTACTACCACAATAAGCAAAACCATGATATGGCTACTATTCTGGGATGCTTGCTATGTGCCAGGTGCTAAGTCAAGCATTTCATATTCGTTATTTAACACCCTCAGTAAACATGTGACTTTTTTCTTATCCCTTTTAAGAAATAAGAAAAGTGAAACTTGGAGAGGTTGAGCACATTTCCCAAAGTTTCATGGGTATTAAATATGAGAAGTTAGAATACCGTACTATTAGAGTCCACTCCCTTTCCCACTCCGTAGTACTACTACAACAGAACATGCATGACCCTGGGGTAGAGTGTGACTTTGGAGAAGGCAGAAGGGAAGAAACAACTGAAAAGGGACTGGGGTGGGGTAAAGGAGAAGATGACAGATACGGACAGGCAACTGAGGAGCCACAGAAGAACTTTTGCGCAAATGAGGCAAATTATATACAGGAAGAAAGATAACTTGATGGGGAAAATAAATAAATAATTGGCATTATCTTCAAAATGCTGGTGTGCTCCAAGTTGACTGATACTAATAATGCATTCTTTCTGGCAATGCTGTTTATACTGGGTGCCGTCAGATGGGGAAATATCTGACTGAAGACATGGGAAACTGGGGGACAAATTCAGGGGGACCAAGGAAAGGTCAGAGTGGGCCTGCAGGCTGCACCCTGAACTTTCCCGTCCTGATTTCCACAAAAGAGTCATTTTAAAGGTGGAATATTTTCTCACTTCCTAGGCTGTGGTATGGCAATGAACCTAATTTTAAAAATCAAGGTTATCATTAATAATTGATTACATGATTCTTACCACAAGTTCAGGCATGTCTAGGCTTGCCAACCTTCACCTTTACCAGAGACCTATTCATCAATAGCGTACAGAGACTAAAATAAAATACTTGTTAACAAATCCAAATGAAAGTCAGAAATTTCCATAAAATACTCTAGGGGGGAAAAAAGTGGCAGACTAGATAAAACAAAAATGGCAAATTCTTAATCATTATTGAAGTTTTATAATGAGTAAGGGAAAGCTCTTTACAAAATTTTTTTATTCCTCTCCATAATTAAATAAAAAAAGATAAAAATGTATAGGGGAAAACATGAAAGTCTGATGAGATACATACACACACACACACACACACACACACACACACACACACACACACACATATATATATCCATTCTGAATAGACCATAGATACTTTTTAACTGTTTTGTGGGAATCTTGTCATGTTTAACCACTCTGTTAAAAAGCAGAATTCTGCTCTCCTGGTACTTAAACTTATATCCCCTCTTTTGTGCTCACTTTTGTAGAAATGATATTCTCCACTTTATTTGACATTTTGATACTAAAATTTCACTTTATGAATAAAGCAATGCATTGGGGAGAACTGAGCTGTGTTTCAGAAACAAGACTGTAAATCCTCTGTAAGCTATTTTCTCAACAGTCTTAAGTTGAGGAGGATTTAAGGATTTATTCTGCCTTTCAGCATTAGCTTCATAAATATGTGCCTGTTCCTTTTATGGGAAAAGGAAAGAATCCTTGACATGGAACCGCAGCACCTGCAGTACCCTAGATTCTGCAATTTTTGAGGAATTGCCACAGTTCTGTCCCTGAAGATCGTCATTTTAAGTTTAGACACTTCAAGCAATTCAGATCCAGTTTTCTTCAATTAATAAAGTGGGGAACTTTCTGAACATTTCTCGATATGGAAGTACTTACTTTAAAGTTAAAAATAAAAGGAACTGGAAAGTTTAGGAGGAGGAATAGTGACAGGGAATATGCATACAAAGTGAAAGCTATATATGAAAAACATATGACAACTAGGGCAGAATGAAAGATATCTGGGAAAAAGCAAGGTGACTAAGACCTGGCAGCTATACCAGGTATATAGTGGGTCATTTTCCCTAGTACACAGCTCCTACCGCAGGGAAGAAGAAATGGGGTGGGGCGACAAAGCACCAACTTTATGTCCTTCTCCAGCTCATCACGTACTGCATGTTAAGATGACCCAATGTTGGTAACGGTTATCTTTAAAGAGAGATTTGTTTTAAAAATGGAATTTAAAAATGAAATTTGGCAATTCTGTATATGTGTGTGTGGGTGTGTGAACATGCTTCTCAATTAACATGAATGAGTCATGCTTTATAAATACCTCAATAAAAACCGGGGCTTACAAGTAAGTACCAATGGAAATTTTTATAACAATTCATTTGTATCATAGTAATGTAAGTTATTGCCAAACTTCTATTAAAACACTTTGGCCTCAATATTACGTAGGAGACATAAATTGCTGTGAACCTATTTTCTGTGGATGGGAATTTAACAATTAGATGCTATTTCAGAGTGAATGGATACTTGATATTGTCTAAACAAAGCATCAGGTACAATAAAAGCAATTCAATATTTTATTTCTTATCCAAATATTTTGTTTCATCTATATAAAGTCTTATATTGCTGCAAATTGGTCATTAAAACAATAATAAATGATAAATGAAAATTAATGTAAAGGTTTCTATTTAAAACAATCTTTTAGACATGCCTCAGTAATTAATGTCAGTTGTTCTGAGATTCTCTGAGTAGCCAAATTATTAAAATATGTGGGCCTTGAAATAAAGGAGGTTAACATGCAATTCATTCAAAATAATTCATCAGTAATAATTATGGATTTAAAAAAAAGTCCTAGGCAGATCTTTGATTTCATATGTTTAATGAGGGGCTGGACTTTTTTTTAAATGAGCTCCAGTGATTGCTTGGCAAGATATAACAAAAGACTAGAAATGGTTCCAATTATCAGTGTAGAATGCCAGTCACATATCATTTTGAATTCATTACACTAAGAAATATAACATACTAGCATGGCATCTGAAGATTAATTTGTATTTCTATTTATTGAATTAAATCTCTGTTCCAGAGTAATTAAAAGTTTTGAACTGTGATGGGTTTTATTTGAGCACTTATCTTTTTTAAGTTTAATGGAGGTCCCTATCTATCAAGTATCATCTGGGTTACTGCCCAGTATTTTCTGGTCTAACCTTTCTAGAAGAGGATTAGTATGAAGTTAATAATATAATCATGTAACCCTAATTGGTGTGGATAAATTATACATTAGTTGTGCAACCTCTTAGTATCTAGAGCTCATTTGACATAATTAAAATTCAATTATTTAATTGCTAATTCAAATTAAATCAAGTTATTCTGGTCTCAAGATAATATACAGAATTTGTATACTTTACAGAATACAAAGTTGGTATTTTTTCCATGCTTTTGATATTTATAATATGAAGTGCATTATATAGGAATTAATTATGAGTTAGGATTATGAAGAGAAAGGACAGATTGTCAAAGATCCCTCTCAATGGTTAGCTTACACATCCAAAGGCTTGATGTCCCTTTCCTATCGTTTGCTTGGAAAGCATAGCACATTTTTCATAAGCCTATCATTATTCAAAACCATTTAGAATTGCTTTACCTATTTTCCCAGCCACAAAAATAAAATCAGATCATTTCTTTAAAGTGATATCTTGTTTCTGACCAAAACTAGTATCAGCCAGTTTGATCAGGAACATTATTCACTAGGATGGCATCCAAACTGTTTTTTTTCTTTTGTTTTTGGCTATTTCAAAAAGGAATTCATCCTCAAAGAATGAAGATTTGCCAACCTCAATGGTATTATATTGATGATGTCTCAGGTTTTAGGAGAAATTAATGTAAAAAGTAAGAATATGTTAGGTTAAGGGAATGAAGTTCTGTAAAAATCCTTGCCTGGCATTTTCAACCAGTAGCACATTCAAGGAAAAATAAACAGCTATTTTGTTTTGTTCCACTTTCAAAAAAAAAGTAAGAATAAATACGACATCCTTTTAACTACATAATTCCCAGGTACTTAATTTGATCTCTAGTATATTAGAGAGTTTGTGGAAATTTCAGATATTACTTTATCCTCTTTGGTGTCATAAAATAGTACCCTACACAGAGTGGAAGCTTGAATAAATCCAGTCCTTGTAGTCAAACTGATACTTGCTGTGTCATTTGATTTTTGGACCTCTAAAGTGGTGAGCATGGACGATTCCTACTTCTTCACAGTAATTTAAAGTTGTGACTACCCTGCCCTCTCTCCTGCAAATATGCACCTGGACATACATACACACATACAAATAAGGTCATTACAAGACTCACTGTTATCTTTGGTGAAAATCTGACATTAATGGCTTTGAACAAAACGTATGATCAGAATTGTTATCTAGTTGTCTGCACTTGCTTTAGAGAGATGTGAATAAAATACTAACTTCTCAAACGTATATCCTTTTTACTGTCTTTTGAGGCTTGTAAGAACTTTCCTGGCTTTATGCTTCTAAGACAATTATTACCATGGAATTAACTTCTTTTTGGCATAGTGTTTGTAATTCATTAAATATGCTTTTCTTGATATAATATGTTGTGGGTGTATGTTGTCACCTTTGATGGATTAGATGTATTTTGATCAAATGTAATAAATTTATTGTAGTAGAGTGATGGTTTGTTTGTATGCATATAATATATTAGAACTTGATCCAAAGTAAAACGGGGGTACATATATTACCAGGACAACTAAATAAAAGGTAGAGATTATAATTCACTTAAAATCTAATGTATGGTGCCAAAAACAAATTTGATTTTTGTTATCAATTATTTTGCATACTGTAATGAAATTTTTTATATTTTTGAGACAAAACATGATGTTTTAAAACTCAAAATAGTCAGTTTTTCCCTAACCATAACTTTCTGTGGTTAAATTATTGTTTAAAAATTTTCAGAGGCTTTTCTCTGAAACAAATAAAAAACTTCCAGTATGGAAAAGCAGAAGAGTGTCACCGTGACTATAGCCTGTGGTACATGTCACTGTGAAGTGTTCACATGAAGTAAAGTTACCTAATGTTTTAGTTTATATAATGCTGCCATAAAACACAGCTGTATTTCTTTAAACTGCAAATATGTAAATTCAATGTGTACATTTCAGTTAAAGCTGCACATTTTATAATATTCAGTCATTCACTCAAAAGCTATAGCAGGTAGGATATAGTCTCTATCCTCCAGGAATTCAGATGTAAACTTAAAAAATCAGATAGATATAAGTTTAACAAGGCATTATCTTGCTCCTAATGCTCTATCAGAAGAAGCAGCATCTATTCACGTACTCAAATTGTAACTCCCAAGTTGTCTCTGTCCCTTTATTCTATATGTCTCGAGTCCTACAGGTCCACTTAGAAGCAGAAGCCTAACATTTAGGGGCCCTTGTGTGCTAGGTCTCTTCCAAGGCTTTGGAACAGGCTGCAGAAATATAGGGAAGAAAGCACTGCAGATTTGTGTTAGGCCGTTAATATAAAAAATTGTACTCTTTCACTAAAATGTGATGTTTGTGGTATATATCATTCTATAAAATGGTTAGCTTATCTGATTTGTTTCTCATTCTAAATATTTGCCTTATCACTTGCTTTGCATTTGTAATTTTGTATGTTTTTTTTTCACAGATTTACAATTATATAAGGTGCAGAGCTCATAAAACCTGATTCTATCACTTAATAGCTGCCCTAGCTAACTCTCTTCACCTCCATTCTAGACTCTGAGCAATTTCCCCATCTGATTTCCATCATTTTCAGCATTGCTCATCTCTGATCCAACTTTTCTTCAACTATGAAATTGTTTCTAAGTTGAAAACCTGATAACAGGATTTCTTTCTTAAAGTATTAATAATTTTCCATTGACCATGGGACAGAGAATACACCCACTATACGTTTATAAGTGTTGTAGTTTCCTATTGCTGCTGTAACAAATCACCACAAACTTAGTGGCTTAGAACAACACAAATTTACTATTTTATAATTCTAGGGGTCAAAAGCCCTAAAATCAAGATGCCAGCAGGGTCCTGGCGGAGGCTCTAGGGGACAGTCTGCTTCCTTCCTTAATGCATGTGCCTCCCTTCATCCTCACAGCCAGCAATGCAGCATCTTCCAGCGCGTCTCTTCCTTTCTGACTTCTGCTCCCCCATCGCATCTACTCTGATTCTGACTCTCCTTCCTCCTCTTCCCTTTATAAACCATTGCAATTATACTGAGCCCACCCAGATAATCCAGTATAATCTCCCATTTGCAGATTCTTAATCACCTCTGAAAGTCCCTTTGCCATTTAAACTAACAAATTCACAGGTTCTGGCGATTAGGGCACAAACACCCCAGGAGGTTATTATTTTGTGTACCATATATATAGCATATCAGACTTTTCCATTAGCACCTCTTAACCTTTCTTATTCTGTCTCTCACCACCTCCCACCCTTCACACCATAAAATAGCCTCTAGAATAACAAAACAGTAATATTTTTGAGCTCCTACAATGTGTTCAAATTAAGTGCATTATATGCTCCCAATTGATTTTATGACACTGTAGAAGATGCCACTCTCCCTTTTATAGATGAGGAAACCCAGAGATTTGAGCATGTACAGGAGAGACATAAAGCCACGGAGTCTGAATCCAGGCTAAGATGTTAGACTCCGGGCCTACCTTATTAACTGTTAACCACTATTCCATTATATTTGTAGTTCCTCCAAATACTTTCCTGCCGGGAGCCACCCTACACCACTTGCCTGATGGCACAGCCCAGGAGGCTAATGGATGGATATCGCACAGCGGGCCTCCAAAGGGGAGGCTACTGATATCTCTTCTATTGCTTAACTTGACCATTCCCCGAGTCCAAATAGCCCCCATGAATCAGAAAATGTCCCCGGGGGCCATTCCTAAGGAAGGGCCTCAGAATGAGCCAATAGGGAAACCCCCAGCGAAAGGACTGTTAGGAACCGTGGGGCAATCATAAAAACCCAGCTTGTGTCAAGATAGTTCCCTCCTCTAAAGAGAAAATAAAACCCTACACATTCCCCCCAGGTCGGTGGGTTATTTATCCCTGGGTTGGGAAACGAAGGTTCAGGTGAAATCAGGGTACAACCCCCAGGCCAACTTGGCCCCAGAAGAAATAAGAGATGACCATCATGAGGTATGGGTCAAGAGAGCAGATGGGAGCCTTGTTTTGAGAGGCCAAATACCCTGGTGGAGTCTCCTTGTGAACCACTACTATAGGGATTACGGTAGGCGTTCTAGCCAAGGTCAACGGAATCAGTGCCGCTCATTCCACTGTGAATGGTTTCAGGGAACTATAGACCAAACGTCCCCGCAGCGAGTCTAGGTAAGGGACCAATTTTAAGATGACCTTTCCTAGAGTAAACAAGTTTTAAGACACATTTAGAAGACATTGTGTTGCCTTATAGAAATTTAACCTGAGATTAAAATCTAAAAGTAAAAGAGCAACAGAAAAATCTTGAGGAAAAGACCATGATGACCTTTCATGATTGGAAAAGCAGGGGAACATTCCGAGAAGTAGATTATGCCATAGAATGCCTAATGATGCCTGCTTTATGATGATTTTATGAGGACTTCATGTAGCCAATCCCTACATAATGCTTGAAGTTTCTGTCAATAAACGCCCAGCTTAGCATCTCTGCTAGTGTCTGTGTCCTCACTCACTTGCCGACGCCGTTCATCCTTCGGGGACCCCTGGTCCCGCTGAAGCAGGACTCCGGCACTTTCCCTAACACACCAGGAAGTTTCACCACTCTACCTTTTCTTCCACAGCTCTCTCTGCCTTCTAACCTACATTTAAGACTCAGTTCAATTATTGGCATCTCTCTGAATCTGTTTCCAAGTAATGTTCACCCTTTGGAATTATCCATGCTCCCCACTCTATGCAATATCCACTTTGATTGTACCCACATACCTGTATTTATCTACAGGTCTTCCTTTATAAGATCTCACACTTACTGAGGAAAGGGGTCATGCCTTTAGTGTTATATTTCCTAAGTACTGTCTGCTATAACTGAGACATAGAAGGCACTTAATAAAGATTTGTTGAATAAATAAATTGAAGTGTAAAGTATAGTAGGTGGGACTGATAAACTTTGCTTAGGAAGCATAGGTCACATAGGAACAAAACAGCACAGTTTAGTTGAAAATCCTGAGTATTTCAGCATGGCTGGAAAGTAGTACAAAATGGGGATGAGCCTCCAGAAGGAGGTGGAGAGACAGGAAATGGGCAGTACACAGCAAGTTGTATCAAACCATGGAGGGGGGACTTTATCCAGAGGCTCTGAGAATATAATGGCAGAACATAATCTTAAAATGGATATTATATCTGCATTCTAAATGACTTTCTTTTGTTTAACAACTGATTTCAAGACAGTGTATAATTAGTTTTTTCTCCTCCAATTCTGTATGGTAGGATTAAAAATTAGACAAATGACATCTTTCTCCATGAATTATCAATGAAATAACTCAGTATCAATACTTCCTTTCTGTTAACTCCATGCATCACCAACTTCTGAAGTAAAATGAGACATTGAGATACTACCGTTCTACACACCTTTGTTCCCTCAGTTTAGCTTATTAAACAGAGAGAGGACATGTTTTTTTTATGCTCATTAGCAAATTTTGTCAAAGAAAATTTCCTATTTTTAAGAAAAGTTTAAACTAAATGTTTTGGTGATGGAGTTAGGCTCAGAATTTAATCACCAGGAATCCAGTAAATGTGGCATAACACACCATAGCTATGAGAGTAGACAGCAACTTGGATTATTCTCATCTGTGAGGAGCCTGAAGATTTTTTTTTTTTTAATTGTCAGCAGGGCCCTTCTAGGTCCATAGAAATTGTCATTCAAGAAACCAATTGACTCCTTCCATCCGGAGAATTGGAAATCCTAGCTAAAGACACTTAACATTTTTAAAGGGACAACTTGGATTATTATTTTGCCTGACCAAGACCCAGATGAAAATGCACACACATGCACACACATAAATATAAAATCAGCAAAGACCCAAGCATTGTCATGCTCATTTTTATATTTTAGGAAGCAGACACTTCAAAAGGTTTTTGCAAGATCATAAGCTTGGTAAGCAGCAAAGCCAACACTCTTCCTTGGTTGTGCCAGCCTTTAAAACCCATGGTATTTTCCATCACATTTTCTCCCTCACTCAAGGGAAACCAATTAAATATTTGCCATGTGCAGTTGGTTCTGTGAAGTAGTCCAGTATCTTGCTTTTGGGTGCTTGCAATTCAAATATCTAATTTATCATTCCCGCTCTCACATGTCATGGTCCTACTTTATATCATCCAGGAAACAGGAAGAAACACCAGTTCAAAGTTGATTCTTAAAAACAAATAATTTTCGTAAATGATACTCATCTATGTGACACAATCAAGGCTCTTGAACATCAAAAATGGGAAAGGGGTATAAGTTTTATGATTAGCTAAATTAAAATGTGACTGTCATTGACGATTTCAACAGATTTAATTACTTAGTTAGACTAACCTATATTCATAAATGCCTGCAGTGTGTTAAGTACTGTGTTAGGCCCTGGAGAACCTTGACAAGCCATAAACCTTGTCTTCAAATAAAATGAATAATTTAACAAAGAATTAGAGTAATGTTTGTTAAGTGCTATGAAAATGTATTTGAGGGGCTTTTAACCTAATCTGGAGTGGTCAGGGAGAGTTTCCAGGGAGAAGAGATTTTTAAGTTGACACCAAAAAGAATGAGTAAGAATTCATGAGATGAAAAGGGTTGGGTGATGCCAAAATGTAAGCCGTTGGCAGGTGGCCTCCGCCTCATTAAGGAACACAACTTCTAAGAATGAAACATAAAGAGCAGGGAAGGTAGCGATCAGTTATACCAAGGGTCCCCTCTCTCGCAGTTTACTATTCAATGCCAAGAAATACAAGGCACCAGAAGTGTTGTAACAGGTATGATATTTCACAGTTACAACAGTCCATATAACAGAGGTGTAAAAAATGGAATTTTTCTTGACTAATTTCTGAGCCTTTGTCAGATGACTTACTGTATAGGCTTTCAGGTAAATTCAGTCCTGCTGCACAATTTTTCAGGCCACTTCAGAAAAGCTTAGACATTTCAGCAGCACTTCAGTGATGCTCAGAAATTCATTTCCATGTCATTGTTTTCCGTTTAAAAGGTCAGCTGCCTTTTCTCCCTCCTTAACTGCACGCTCACAGGACATGGTCCCTGCACTTCAGTTCCCAGTAGTGGTGCTTTGCTCAGAGCGTCATGTGGTGTTGGTGAGGAAAGGGTCTCAGCTGAACCGTGTACAGTGCATCTCATTACACCCCAGAGCTGGTCTAGGCTGGCCTGCGTCCTGACGTCTTGGTATCTTGATGGAACCAGTGCTGGCCTTGGTAAAATTCAACCTCCACCGAGTGTCCTCAGGCAGTGCCTGTGCACCCATCCGAGGGGGGCCCTCTGCTCCTCAGAGTGATTGCTTGGCTCACATGCCCAGCCAGCTCCCGAAGTTCACTCTGGGCCTAAGGGAGACTTACAGATGTCCTCTTGCCAGCATCAAATGTGTGGGAAACTAAGAGGGCTACCTGAGCACCTCTCTTGCCCTGCTCTCACCATCTTTTTCCCAGGGGTCATTTGTGAGTTGCTTTTCTTGTTGCTGCAGTTGGAGAGTACCAGCCTCTTCTTTGCTTAGATTTGTCCTGATTTTGCAAAGACCTCTTTAGCTCCTTCCTCTTCCTTCTCTTGATTTGCACTGGAACAGGGGACACAAACAGGACATCATCGACGCTGCCTTCTTCCACCTCTTCTCTCAGTGCCTACTGTGAACCTAGCTCAGGGCTTCCCAACTTCAGCATTGCTGACATTTGAGACCCAACAATTCTTGGTTCGGGGGGGGGATGCTTCTCCTGTGCATTGTAGAATGTATAGCAGCTTCCCTCACCTTTACTCACTAGACAGCGGCATTGCCTCTCCAATTTTAACAATCAGAAATGTCTCCAGACCTTGCTGAATGTCCCATGGCAGGCAAAAATGCCACCCATCACCCATCCCACAGAGTAGCAATTTTGTCTACTCTACGGCAAAGCAGATAAACTGATTCTATCAAAATAACTACATTTTAAAATATTTCCAGTCTCATGCGGGTAATTTAGGTTTTATTTTTCCCCTCTCATCTCAGGGAGACTTTAGAGTTGATTGGCATCATTGATTTGCTGAGCCTTGGTAAACCCTCTGTTCACCCCCCCCAGGGGTAATTGTAACCCCAAATCCTTCAGATTGAGAGTCAGAGTCCAGCAGAACAAACCAGCTGGTGCTTCCATGCTACAAATTAGGATTTTACATATCTACCACAGTGGTTTTACCAAACATCTGAAAAAGGATTCATAGTACAAAATTAAAGAATTACATTTCTAAGATTTTGTCCAATGTAGTTATTTACTTTTAAAAAATTGTGTATATATGTGTAGAACCCACTTTTTAAAAAATAGCCAAACAACATCTATATAACTATCTCTAGATAAATTTCAAAGTAGCTGGTCATACTTTCCTATACTTTTGGACTCAGTGATCATCAGACTGTTTATATTTAGAATCCCAACTATCATTATTGTTTCATGTTACTGACATATCACATTTTATCTCTTCTTCTCTACCCTCTGCTTTCTCTACTGTGACACAGGCAGAATAATTCTGAGACCCAGCTCCTATAACTCTTGTTCAAATCAAGCTGTTTTTGGTTTAATGTGATACACAATCGAGTAGATAGACTTCTAGAAGCACATGTATCATTTGAAGTCTTTCTAAAAACAGTTGTTTTCCATCCTATAGCCATGCACTTAGTAGTTTTGCAATTAATTTATGATATATTTTGGAGTAAAGTAGAAAAGCAATTTGCAAAGGGCATACAATTTTAAGTTTAATGCAAACTAATATACAATCAATCAGTAGTATTAAAAAAGTGAGAGAAAGGGAACTGTAATGGTTGTGAATATATACTAGTCTAGTTCATTTTAATGTTCCTACAATAAATGTCTGGGTTCACACATTATTATAAACAGGAATCTAAATCACTGTAGCCAGTTTAATGGCATAAACAAAACATTAATAGGAACAACAAAATTAGGAGCAATAATGCCTTTTCAAACAAGGGTATTTATCCTACCATGTTCTAAAAACTTGAACACATAACTAACCTGATAGCATAATTCTGAAGCACACATTTTTACCAAAGTTTTAAAAGGTCAGTTCTATTGTAAAATGAAGCTAATTAAAATGATACATAAAAATTTCATGGAGGCTCAAAATTTGTTTCTGAGTCCTTATTCATTTTGGAAATGTCAATATCTAGTACAATGTCGGGACATATTAATTGCTCAAAAATACACCTTGAATGAGTAAAAGAATTAAAGTTTTATAGAATAATATGTGTCCTAAATAGATTGAGAAAGGAAAATATATGGTATAGTTTGAAGCGTTCCTGTACAAATTGAGTGTTCAATAAATGCTTGTGATCTAAGCTGAAAAAGTTATTATGCAAGAGTTGAAGAGAGAAACCATCGTGTGCTGACAGTTTACCATGTGAGCTAGGCTCCCGATGACTTTCTGGTATTCACACCATGGTGCAACCCTATCCCTTGAGTGAGAACTGGACCTAATGACTCACTTCTAATGCACCCAGTATGGTGTGAGGGGATGTCACTTCTGAGATTAGTTCACAAAAGACAGTGGCTTTTTTCCCACTTGCTCCCCATCTGGCTCTTCACACTTGTTCAGATGGCATCAGCTGCCATGTTTTGAGTTGCTTTATAGAGCGACCCATGTAACTGCGAACTGAGGGTAGCCTCCAGCAAGAGCCAGTGAGGAACTGAGGCCCTCTCCTCAACAGCCCATACAGAACTGATTCTTGACAACAGCCACGTGCATGAAGTTGAAAGTATTCCTCCTCCAGGAGAGACTTGGATGACTGTCAGCCCAGCCAACAGCTCGGCTGTGTTCCGTGAAGTAGCTGGAGTCAGAGGACTCAGGTAAGTCATGCCCAGACTCCTGACCCATAGAGATCATGAGACAATAAATGTCCTTGTAAGTGGCTAAGGTTTGGGGTAATTTGTTATGCAGCTATATGTGTCAGAAGAACGATTTCCTGCGACCCTGGAAATAACTCTTGCTTTTGTCTCTCAGACCCTTACAACCTGAAGTTAGTAAGCTAGCTAACTCACTTGACCTAGAGGTTAGACATTATAACAAAATAAACTAATAACAATAAACATTGTTTCTCTCATTAAATTATGAATTCTACCTAAAATCTTGCATAGAACAGTAGCCAAAAGTCTGGGATTTAGAACAGTGGTCTGAGTGGTTGTAATAAGTGAAAATATAATTGAGAGGGGGATGTGGCAGTAGCTGATAAAAGAGAAGAAAGTGGTGTAAGTGGCTGGCTGATCAGCAGTTTTGTCACTCAAGCCACTGCCGAGCACTTGCAGTATTCCATGTCAGTGTGCAAAGCTCTGTGGATACAAAAATCAATAAAACTTGCCCTTTGCTCTCAAGAACATTGTGGTATAATGGGAAAGACAGAGGGTCAAACAGACACACATACACACTTCTCACTATGATAGTGTTTGCATGATGCATAACAGAAGAGAAGTATTGACTTCTCAGTGGATGTGTGGTATGTCCTCTGGGGAGCAAATAATGAGATGGAATTAGGAGGGTATGAGCTTTCTGGGCAGCCAACACCTGCGAAAGGCAACAGGCAAAGGAAGCAGGAATGACAAGGGGAGCCCCGGACCAAGATGTAGAGCTAAAAATGTCTCATTCAACAGGACCTCCTGAGTATAAATTGCTCTTTTGAGAAGTCCTATTTTGTGGAATAGGATATGTCCTTGTAATTCTGCCATGTTCAGTCACTGGCTGGGGCTACTCAGGTCCTAAGAGCATGACAATAGCTCAAAAGCTGAGGAAGTTAACAGCCGAATGTGGTTAGCTTTCTCAGTTTGAGCTCAGTGTGGTCATCACTCTAAAGGAGATCCGAAGCTTCACAGTGGAAAATCAAGGAAGGCTCTCTAAAACGTGGTGCTCTTGATCTGAGCTTGGAAGGATGGAAGACTAGGAACCATCAAGGCAGCGAACTGCACGTTCAGAGGCACAGAGGGCTTGAGGCAGATCCCTGGAAGGCTCAGGAAGGCTAGAGAGAAAAATATTCATGCAGAAACAACTAGATTTGAGTAGAGAGGTGGGCAGATGCTGGATAATGAAAGCCTATGTGCCTCCTATAGTTAAAACTTTATCTTAAAATCTCTATTGATTTTGAAGGATTAAAGCACTCTTTCTGCAGCCACTCACTAAAATATCCTTCACCTTTTGACACAATTGTCTTTTTAAAACACATGTATGACTCCTCCATACTCTGATCTCCACCTTCACCCTACCATTAACAATGGAATAAAATCTAAGTTATTCAGTGTGACAGACAGGACTTCCCATATCCTGGTGTCTTCCAAATTCCCTGGTCTCATGTCTTGCCACTCCTGGTTTTCCCCTTGCCTTCTAGTCTTACACAATTGGTTACAAATCCCCATGAATCCCATATATCCTGTGTCCTCTCAGGCCTCTGCTTATTTGCTTATGCTGTTCTCTTCCCCAGGAATAACTTCTGTCATTTCTGAGTGTGAATCCTTAGGTAAATGTCAGTCATCCTTCAAGATTTAGCCTAAATACAACCTAATCCAGGCAACTTTCCCACATTAGCTGCTTTCTCCTCTGTATTTCCATTTATACTCATTCTATTATTTTGAGGGCCATTTTTTTTCTTACATGTGTGTCTCCTCAGTGATTTGTGAATACTTCAAGAGCAAGATCTGTATCTCATATTTAGATGTCTAATGGCAATCATAGTGATTGGCACATGGTAGACATTCAAAAAGCAATTATCAAAGAGCATTAAGAGGGGATGGGTAAGAAGCAGAGAGAAAACAAATATCTATTGATTTAAAGCAAATGCTAACAGACATTTCAAACTTGTCATATCATCCAGTACTTGTGAAAATATAATCTATCTGGTGTTAGCAGTGTGTAGGTAAGGACCCAAATATTCACTGAAGTTAAGTATCTTGTCCAAGTTTTCATTATCGGTGGAATTCAAATGTAGTTTTGACTCCATAGTTAGAGCACATCCCCTGGGTAGTATGTATTATCTATCTTTCCTGGAAAAAAAATGATCTTTATACCAATAGTTACCATTTATGGAGTAATTACCATTTCCAATGTATTCTGCTGAGAACATTTCTTTAATTCATGCATGTTCATTCAAACAAGTGTTTAATAAGCTCATGCTATAACCAGGTAATATTCTAGTGATTGGGGATATTCACAGTAAATAAGGAAAAAGTCCCTGCCACCATGGAATTTACACTCAAAAGGAAAAGGAGAGAGACAATAAATTAATAAATTCATGAAACACATCAGCTGGTTAATAAGTCCTGCAGAGAAAGATGGTGTGTGAATGGGTAAAGGGTGTGCTGGGAAAGTAAAATTGTTGCATTTGTAATAGGGTGACAAGGAAGGTTTCACTCTTGCGATATTTAAATGTGGTCTGCCAAGAGATATCCTGTGTTGCCTGGTATGTCTACAGCTAGGAGGCTAATGTAGCAGGAATGGGAGAAAAAAATGTTAGTGGGACGTGAGTTCAAAATAAGACCCCAGGCCTTTGGGTAGGATGGGGTAGGGCCTGGATGGTACTCAAAGACTTCGACTTTTATGGGTTGGAAAGTGATTGAGCTGAGAAGTGACATGATCTGAAATGTTTTGGAAAGATCACTGGCTCTTTTGTTCAGAAAAAATACTCCAAGGGGGCAAAACCCAAAGTAGGGAGACCAGTTAGGAAGATATTCCCATAATTTATATGGGAGATTGAGTTTGCTGAAACTAGGTAGCAATAGAGGTAGGGAGAGTGGAGGAATTCCAAACATATTTCAAACAGAAAACAGGAAGAATTTGCTACAGATTAGATGTAGTTTGTGAAAGTAAAAGGAGTCAAGTGTAAAATATCATTGTGGCTCTTTTTTCAATATACAGAATGGACACGTTAAAAAGCCCATTAAGATTCAATAAAATGTGAAAACGTTTGATGTACTTTTGTCATTATTTCTTTATAAAAACATAATTTCGATATCTATTTGGAGAACTCTCTATATTAGGATTTAACTATATAAGTGGTCAGAATTGCTATTTCAAAAAAATGCTATTTCGAATCATTTAAAATGATTATCACATTCTTCCTTCTCTCTTTAATTTATTTTATGACTTGTACTGGTACTTATGCACTCAGTGAAAATTCAGCCTGTCTGGAGGAAATTTGCAATCAGGAAGATTGTTTCAACTTTCTAATCCAGCGCCGGTGAGACATCCACTGACTAGCAGTAGGAAGCAATCGTAATGCCTGCTGTGGTTCTTGGGAGACTGAAGCCACTTTCATGGCCTATGAAAGACAGGACTTGTCGTGTTTATTGCCTGAGAAGACCTTGAGCTCTTTTCATCCACTGCACATATATAAAATTAGAGTTTCAACCGAAGCTATTGAGCAGTGATATAAAAATAATCATCAAGGGCACTACCATTTTTTGAAATGTGTCTTTGTGTGACTGTAAAAGTGATGTAATAAAGCAATCCAATGTGAAACCAGAAACGAAAAAAAGATGGGGAGCACAGAGTGTGCAGTGGTAACAAGGTGCCATGAAGATCATAGAGGTAAAGGAAATTACATTTTTTTATTTCGGGGGTTATGAACACCCAGAAAAAAAAAAACAACCTCCATTAGACCTGCAGTCAGTGCCATGCTTCCTTGGTCGTGCTTACTCGGTGATTCTAGTTTACATCCTAACTGAGCTGGAGGCATCACAAGGGAAGAAATGTCAGCGAAATATAATACTATTGATCTGACATTTACTCATGAAATTATCTTCCAACAATCTTTGCTGCGGCATCGTATTACTACCTTTATTTTCTCCACAATGCACGGAGAAGTAAACTCAGTTCATCTCTAATGTTAGAAATGCTATAGGAATCTGTCATTGCTGTTTCAACCCTCCTAAAAGCATTAGCTGGGTCAGGCAACAGGAGAGATGATGACTGTAAATGGAAGAAGAGAAGAGAGAAAGGTTAGATAATAAATCCAATTCTCTCAGCTTGGTAGTCACCATCTGGCAGTATGTAAAATGCATTTGAAAGTCCAATGACAGTTGTCAGTACTGGAGAGTCATTTGTCAAGAGAAGTGAAAGTTTCAGTGTTTAATGTATCAAGTATAAGATGGGAAAAATAATAAGACATTTAAAAAGAGAAAATATATATTTATATTTCAGTTTGAATGAAACCTGCCTTGTCAAATAGTCATTTCAGAAGGAAGTACAGTAATAGAATGCATATGTCATTGATAAAAATTGGGGAACTGCTATTTTGAAATCGTCTTGAGGATATGTTTTTAAACTACCTAAGAAAATGAAGATGTATAGAAAATTGAAACTGAAGGATTAGCAAAGGAAATGAAGCAGACTAATGAAAGCAAATACCCTAAAGTAAAGTCTTGGGGTAAAGTATGAATCACCAGCATTACTCTTTATCCCATTCTTCTCCTGCCCCCTAAAACCCAGTAGACATGAGGAATGATAGATTCTTGCTAAAATGAGATAATTACCAAAGTCGTATTTACAAAAACATGGAGAACCTATTCAAATTGAAAAGCCTAGATTGTTCAGATTGACCAAATTTTAACAAAACCTCCTATCTACTCACCTTTACTGTACTGGTGCTCAATGAATTTCACCTACAGAATGACCAATAACTTCAATATTTCTCTTTTAAATGAAGCCATGCAAAAAATGATTTTAAAATTAGATTTATAACACTGTAGATAGAACTACTACAGTCTGACAAATTACAGTTTAGAAGTTTGAGTTACTTTCTGATATATCAAATCGTCAACACAACTTAGCATCTTGAGAGAGGATTTTCCAAATCCTCCTTGGTCTCTATGTTGCAAGTGCACAGACTTTCCACTTCCACTTCATAAACTTTGGAGGTAGATGGAGGAGGCCAATTAACACATACCAATACACGTGTATGCAAACATGTGTGCTCATGCACACACAGGTGCGCACACACACACGCATAGGCACATATGCACAGTAAAAGAATACGCATTAGAAAGTTTATTTCAAAGGTGAGAAGAATTGAAACAGTTGTTTTACCTTGGAGCGTAAGCAGTTCAGAGTAGAAGAGGTGACAGCCTGAGGGTTATGCCACTGTGTAACATTCAGAGTAGACGTTGATGTATTTTTAACTATGGTGGGGAAAGCAGGCTGATTTACTTCATTTGGAACCAGAAACTAGCCCTGGCAGGTGTTTTACTGCATTAAGCATATGGGCCTCAAAATGTCGATGACACACCTACCACTTTCATTTTTTAAGTCAGTCTATTAATAACACCTGACAGCTGGGTCAAAAGCATATGCTATTTAGCCTTATTGTGACATTTTGGCTCTTGAGGACACCACCAGTGATCATTCAACCTTGAAAGTTGCGATCTTGTGTCTTTTGAAATTATAACTGCTCAACAAAGGAAAACAACCTATAAATTCCAGCCAGAGAACTTTATAAGGTTGTCTAAATACTGTAACTGGATTTACTGACCCAAGTAGTCAAATCCTTTTATGTGTGAAGCAAAATCAGCCTTTGGAATAGATGGAATGGATGGATCTACAACATTATGATTTGAAGGGTCTTGGCATGGAATGCTTCTCAACATAAATACCCCCAAGGAGGGTAGACACCCCATGTATTCTCATCTGCTTTCATAATCAGAAAATCTTCACAGCTAGTTAAGGTATACAGGGGAGAAGGTTAAAAGCATAAGGGGTGGTTTTTAGTTTCTTTCTTTAGTTGTTTGTTTTTTTAGTTTCTTTAGTGGTATGGGAGCTGACATATGCTTACCCAAAAGATATTAAAGATGAGCATCAGGTTTATAGGTACGTTTCATGATAATTGTCAGTACAAAGACTTCTAAGAGAATGGTATAGGGCTTCTCCATGTAGGCTGAGAGAAGAGTGTCTGGGAAATCTGCAGAGGGGGTAGAGGAGGAATGGAGAAGCAATGTAGGACTCACTCAAGGCCATGGGAGTGACATGAAGAGCACAGGACTCCACCACGATGGCTGTAACTATAGCCTAAAGCAACAGGAAGGAAGACTCAGGGACCTGGGTTGGAATATTGGCTCAAGGGAAATCATGGAGAACTTTGACTATCATGCTGATGAGTCTTTGCTCTCTCCTGAGTTATGGAGGATACTAGAGGATTTCACGAAGAGGAGTGGTACTGACTGACTTGCTTCTTCTATTTAGCAATGAAGGCCATGTGGGCAATTTGGTGGGAGTGAGGCTGTGGGTCTGGGAGGCCTTGCAGCAGCTGAGGCAGATGACAGTCCTGAGCACAAGGTCCAGTGTGTGCTGCAGGATAATGAGGCCTTGGGGAATCTAAGGGGCTAGGCAATCACAGGGGTGATGAAGGAGCAGGTTGAGTCTAGAACCCAAGGAGAGAGGTGAGGAAGTCACATCTGCGCTGCAAGCTTTGAAAGGATGTCAGAAAGCCTGTAAGCAAAGGTGCAGAACCATGGGTGAGCCGTGCCCTCTACCTGTTCAGTTCTGATAATTTAGAATTTCTTGAGAAGAAGCAGTTCTGTTTTTTCCTGGCAAGAATCACATCCTTCTCACCTCCCCACTAACTAGAAGGAGACTGATGAGACTAATTTATTCATGCCCTTTCTCCCATATTATGATGCTTTTCCACCCAGAAACTAGTCTGGCTGACTCCATCATAACCTTCAGCTTTGTTCAAGGGACCACAACTTCAGGGAAACTTCCTGAATTACCCTATTTAAAACAGCATCCTCCACAGGCCGACCCTACCTCTCTCCACCTTCAACAGTCTTTTTTTCACAAACTGATTACCATCTAACACAGATGGGTATTCATTCAACTGATTACCATGTACCCACTCCTACCATATTTTAAGCTCCACAAGAATATGGATTCTTGTCTAGTTTGCTTATTGCTGTACCTTCAGTTCCTAGAACAATATTTGATACCTAGCAGTGTTACTGAGTGGTGGATTGTGGAAATCCACAGTTCTTCTTGAGGAATGAATTTAGTCAAAAGACCTGATAGAGAGTTAAAGCCATAGGAGGCTTTTATTTAGGACACCTTAATGGCAGGAGTAACAGGCTGAGTCACGGCACCAAATATGTTGCAGATTACATTTGTTCTCCTCTGTTCTTGTCCCTGACTAAACCAAGAATTGAAAGTCAGAGACACAATAGCAAGCAGAGTGAAAGTTTTATTTGAATACACTCCAAGAGAGGTGTGGGCCAGAGTCAAGGTAGACAAAGGCCCCGCTCTTTAGGGGAGGGTCTCTATCTCATCGTACCAGGCAGGAGGCACCTCTGATTGAAAGTTCTAGTTACACATCATTCAACTTGCTGTGCATGTTTTTTCCCAAAATGCATGCAAAGAAGCCCGCGGGGGGTGGGGGGGCAAAATCACAATATAAATTTTATTTTAATGAGATTATGATTAGGTGTGGTTATGTGTAGTCATAGTTTTGTTGGATTGCACCTGTGTTGGGACCTGGCTGGGACTGCTTTGGCCTGGTCCTTATTGGCAAGGAAGTTATCTCCCTGCAACAAAGCTTTTGCTGTCTTCAAGTGGGATCTCCTACCTGGGCAGAGTTTGGGTAGTTCTTTCCTTGAAACTTATCTTCCTTTTCTCAGCTGCTCCTATCTTTCTTTCTACCTAACAGTACGTACTCAAAATACTAATTTAGCAAAAATATATACTGATGACCTTTGGTGCCAAAAGATTATAGATTTCTGAAAACTGAAAATAAAACAAGAACCTGAAATACCTTGGAGAAGCAACCGCCAGGCTTACAGAAGGCTGTGAAAGGTCCTGTCTTGCACAGGGACTGCTTAGCAGTGTTTAAATGGAAATGGAGGTGCAAAGACAAGAGATTCTATGACTTAGGGGAACAGCAAAAGGTTTGATCTGGTCCAGGATATCAAGGTGTGGCTAAAATTGCAATATTTCCAGAATCTCTCACCTGGCCTTAGTGCATCCCATATCAATACCTGTTTCCAAGGTGTGGAGAGAAGTAGTCCATCTCCATATCAATAGGTAGTTACTTGGGCAAGAGAGGGCTTATCCAGACCAGAGAGTCTGGGTGGGGCTCATTCATTCTTCGGCAGCTGGGTTGTGAGAGACCCGGGAGAGCAAATGTGGATGACTGCTTGTAAGCCCTAATGGGTTTCTCCAGCTTTATTTCTCCCTTTGACTGATTTCAGTTTCAAAGGTATTTTGCCCTGAGACTTTTTCCCCCAGAGTTACACAAGGTATCTGCAAGGCTTCACTAATGAGTAAGCAAAGCCAGCCATGACGATCAGGAACATCCTGTTCCTATTTGTGTATTACCCTTACTGCTCAATTCTGCTCCAACAGGGAAAGCATATCACGCTGGCCAGGCACTCACCAGTGAATTTCAAACACCTGTTATAACCAAAAAGTATGTTGCTTTGAGATTCAAATTCATATTTAAAACTTTGAAAAATATAAGGAAAGGAATCCTTTCCTTGCTCTAATTTGACCTTTCTGATTCAGAAAGAAAATGCACATTCTTCTCCTTTGACTATCAGTAAGCATAGTGTTGAAGAACTCTCCATAGGGTGGAGTCTTTCCCCACCTCCATACATTGCCGATGCCGCTGGCTCAGCTCCCAGATGCCCTCGAGCCATACATTGGTTTCCCCAGCCAGAAGGTACATAAAAAGCTTTGAATATAATAGAGTTGTTAATTGATGAAGCAGGATGTAAAAACTTGCCTTCTTAGTGGTTCTTTTGCGGGCATTTACGCTTAATTAGAACTTTGATTTTCTTTGTTAATTAAATTTGTGTTTGTTCAATTATTTACCTAAATTCTTGACTTTGGTTTTCCTGAAATTCTAATTCAACTAGTTGATATACTAAAAACATCTCAGCTATTTTCATCTATAAACTCAATAAGGAATACATCCTCTTGTTCCATAATGAGTACTTTCTGAATTCCAAATTCTCTTTATTTATTAACTCTTATTAGAAATTGAGATTGGTGGGTCCTGGTTTATTTAATAGTGTGCTACATAGAAACCCTGAAAGTAACTGATGTGTTTTTGCTGCAAATTACAAACCCCTCCTTTTAGTTTTAGTGCCAAACTTCACTGAGTAATTTTAATCATACCTTCAGCATCTTTTATGTGTTCTTCTAAACTGCAAATTTACAAGGGCAGGAATCAAGGTCTTCATTAAGTCAATGTTTGTAAAACACCAGCACCTTATGCCATGTCTCTTGATACTGAATAAATATTGATTTATGAAAAGCAAAAATTGGTAGATAATGATCTCCATTAATCAATAGGGAATATGATGGGAAATTTATAGCTGCAGTTCAGGGGCAGTAAAGTGTAAGACCCAGAAAACAGGCCCTGCTCAGCCCCGGGATGGACGGCGACCCAAATACTCACAAGAGACTGGTCTTGATGCAAACAGCAAGAAGTTTATTGATTCTACCAGCGTGCTGGGGTCAAGACTCATAACTCACACAGGAGCAGAGGAGTCCGACCCTGAGCAGAAATCACAGGAGGTTTTAAAGGAAAAGGGACCACAACCAGAGGGAGGCGAGGGGGAGGTCTGCTGATGATTCGATAGCAAAAATATTTCAATTAGGGTCTCACAGGGCTTTATCTTTAAGGTCTATCAGTTTGGGAAAGATTACCTAGGCACGGGTTTGCAAGCTATTGTGTCATTGTGTTCAGGCCGGTTTTTATGACTCAGGTCAAGGGTCAGAGCCTACTTAAAATTTTCCTATTCTTTCAGGTGGTTTTGGGGAAACTGAAACTCAGGCCCTCTGATTTCTGAGGCTTTCTGGGGCCTGTCATGGTATTAGTTTGGTCCTTTCATTCCCCACTTCTTCTTATGCATAGTTCTAATCATAGAACTAGAATTCCGTATTATCATAAAATTCTTTCTCAGAATCAGGTACGGACTGGTAATGTTGTCTTAACATTAAGATTTGTACTGCACCAATCCGTTCTCTAATAAAAGTTACTAATCTGTTCAGAATGCAAGGGCCAATAGTGAGTAACAGAAGCAGAATCAGAATAGGTCCTAAAAGGGAAGATATTAAAGTAGTAAACCAGGGAGATTTACTAAACCATCCTTCAAACCATCCTTGTTGAGATTCTCGTTCCCGCAGGCATTTATCTAACCTTTCCCTCAGCTTAGACATGGAGTCTTTTATAATTCCAGAATGATCTACATAGAAGCAGCATTCTTCCCTCAATGCAGCACACAGTCCACCATCCTTCAAAAACAACAAATCTAGCCCTCTCCTATTCTGCAATACTACTTCAGACAAAGAAGTCAGGGATTCCTCTAGTTTGGAGATAGATTGTTCTAAGGCTCGTAAGTCCTCATCTATTGCGGCTCTCAACATCTGGAAGTGCTGAGGCCCTTGTATCAAAGCTGCAGTTCCAGTACCTACTCCAGCTGCTACTCCGAGACCTAGAAGAACGGCTAGAGTCAAAGAGATCAGTTCTCTTTTATACCTGGAGGGTCTGTGGTCAAACTCATCAACAAATGACTCTTCAGGGTGGTAGAGGACCCGAGGCACAAGCTGTACTAACACACAGTAATCTTTAGAAATGTTAAAAATTGCCGTAGAAATGCACGGGGTCAGGCCAGTGCTGCAGGCCCACCACTTATCCAGGCTGGGTACCAGGTAATAATTGGAAGAGGTCTGAGGGCTCTGAACAGTAACATTGCACAAGTGTTGATATGCTCTAGGTGGGTTACCGAGGCATATTCCTTCTCCTGAGACTTCTGTAAGAGTGAGTTTATTTCTTGATCCCCAATTACAAAAGTCATGACTGGTAGTATTATTGTAAGTTCCAACAGTAGCTATGCCTTCATAATAAGGGGGACCTGAGGCCAGGCATAGCCAGCATGACTTAGTAATATCAGGGTTAGTATTATTCAGGAGATTGAAGGCTCCTTGTATCAAATTCAGCAATCTCTGACCCGTATTAAGTGACAGGGTGCCTGGTACCTCGGGGGAAATCTCAGCCTGGTCAGGGATGGTAGAGGTTTTTATGTTATTCTGAGGAGGCAGAGGTGGAGTGGGTGGGGCTAGCACAGGCAGCCGAGGAGGTGACTTCTGTTTAGACAATACTTCATTGGGACCAAACTGGTTGAGCAGGGGGGTTTTCTATCCTTAGTCTTATTATCAGGGTGGAACCTTCTCCTCCATTCCAATATTCCCAAAAAACTATTCCCCACATCATGCCACGTACCCATTTACTGATATCTTCCTTTTTCCCTTTCTCAGTAAAGGTTACCTTTAAAAAATCTAAATCTCTAGAGGAACAGTCTTTTGGAAATACAGAGACCCAGGATCCCCACCCGCGTGGATCAGTTACATAAGTTAGGTTGACATGGGTATCTTTTGGTTTAGCAAAGGAAATTTGTATTCTATCTTGAGAGGAGTCCGTTGGCCACTTCCAGTCCCCGTCATTTGATGTGACACAACTCCATTTCTTAAGATAAGAATCTACAATCCCTCCACAGTATTGCCCTTTGTCGGTGCCTGGGCAACTATAGAAGCCATAGCGGCACACGTACCGCTGTTCTCCTCTTGCTCCCAAATTTATCTGACGTAGGCAAAAGTAAAGGTCTGGCCACCACGTCCCAGGAGGAATGATACTTTGCGTGCTATTAAGTACAGTGCCTGTATCAGAGTTAATAAGGAGCCAGGTAAGTAGCTGGGGAGCATGGGAGTTAGGAAGGGTCAGGCTTACGGTGTAAGCAAAGCTTAAGAGGATTATCAGTCTTTTCCACATGCCAGGACTCATCTTCTTCTGCCTTTGGTGCAGCTTTTAGGTGGGAGGCGTGGATCCAGGCGGCTATTCCTTTGACCTTCACTGCAGTGGGAGTTGTCAGCAGGACTAGGTAGGGTCCTTTCCACCGAGGCTTGAGATTCCCAACACGGTGTCTGTGTACATAGACAGCGTCTCCCACTTGGAACCGGTGAGGGACAATGGTGGTCTCAGTGGAGTAGGCCTCTTTCAGTTGTTCCCATGCCTGCTGGTGAACTACTTCTAGGGCTTTTAGGCGGATGAACAAGGATTGAGAAAAAGCAACATCAGGGTTATGTATTCCTCCTGCTTCCACAAGGTGGGGGGTCCTCCACATAAAAGCTCATAGGGGGTCAGTCTAAATCGCCCTGGGGTGTTTCTTCCCCGGAACAGGGCAAAGGGAAGGAGAGCTGTCCAGTCATTCCCGCCGGTCTCTAAGGCTAATTTAGTCAAGGTCTCTTTTAGAGTTCTGTTCATCCTCTCTACCTGTCCTGAGCTTTGGGGTCTATATGCACAATGTAATCTCCAATCAAACCCCAGTTGTTTGGCCAGTCCCTGACTTACCTGAGCAACGAAGGTGAGCCCGTTGTCAGATCCGATTACCTTAGGGATTCCAAACCTGGGAAAAATTCCTTCTAGAATCTTCTTGGCCACAATGTTGGCAGTTTCTGTCTTAGTTGGGTATGCTTCTACCCATCCTGTGAAAGTATCTATAAAAATTAGTAGATATTTATTCCCATATCTGGCAGGTTTTATTTCAGTAAAGTCTACTTCCCAGTAGGCTCCAGGTCGATCACCCCGCAATCTTTGTCCAGGGGGGCATTAGTTGGAGCCTGCATTCGTCATGGCACAAGGGATACAATGTTTAACTATAGCATTGACAACTTCAGGAAGTCCAATTACATAGTAAGGGGATGATTTTACTGTTTTCTTCAGGTGTTTGGTCCCCAGATGGGTGAGCCGGTGGAGCTGTCTCACGTATTCTTTAGCCTCTTTCTGGGGGAATATGATTTTCCCATCCCCTGTCTTTCTTAATCCCTGAGGCGTTTCTATAGTATACCCTAGGCGATTCATGATTTGGTAATCTTCTTTAGTGTACTGGAATCCCTCAGGGCTGGTCTTTGTTTCATAGTCACACATTGCTGGCAATATTGGGGTTCCGTGGGCAGCTTTTTTTGCTGTCTGATCAGCTAACTGATTTCCTTTAGCTATCATATCTGTGGCTTTTTGGTGCCCAGGGCACTGTATGATGGCCACCTTTTTAGGCAAATGCACTGCCTCTAATAGACTCAGAATTTCTTCTTTATTTTTAATCTATTTACCTGCTGATGTTAGTAATCCTCTCTGCCGGTAGATGGCACCATGTACATGTGCTGTAGCAAAGGCATATCTACTATCCGTGTAGATATTGATGACTCTCCCCTCAGCTAGCCTCAAAGCCTGTATCAAAGCTATGAGTTCTGCCTTTTGAGCTGAGGTCCCTTCTGGTAGACTGCTTGCCCATACTGTTCGCTCACCATCCACTACCGCAGCCCCAGCCATCCTCTTACCTTCAACTATGAAGCTGCTGCCATCCGTGAA